>JAOBYF010679956.1:0-14806 GCA_025403605.1 Parazoanthus darwini
TAATGGGGGGATACAGTACTTATGATTTGCTAAATCTCAATAAATCGACCTGAACCTAATGAACAACTAAAATAAAGAGTGCAAAGTCCCGTTATGCAGGGCCGGCCATGCGCAAATGAAGTCAGCCCCAGTCCCAACATGCGACAGGATGAGAGTCGCAATCATTGTGTATCCGCCCCCGGCAGGTTATACAGTCAGAAGAACACGTGATTTCGTGAAGAGGGAGTCTGGTACAGACCTCTCCTCCAGGCTGAACTGCACGTGATCAAACACGTCACTCCTCCGCTTCTGGTTCAAGTGAAATCCCAGCGAGGCCATCATCTCAAACACTTGCTGAAAAATGAAACGCACTAACTTAGATCAATTCATTTCCACCAAAACAGGACCAACTGAAAATGTTTTAAAGAGTTAAAAGTTTTGAAAAAGTTGTTAAACTTATGTGAATGTTAAGACCGGTTGTTCACCGGATAACTGTTAGCTATTTAGGCCATTTTATCCACTGGATAAGGATTCATCCGCTGTTGAATAACCCATCTATGCAAGTTCTCACTTATCTGCCAGTTTCTTATCACTGATATTACGTCTTTACAATGTCAAACGACTCGACACAAACCTTATACTAGTCGTCGTAAAAACTCACCATTGCCTTGTCTTTGTTCCTCCTGTTCTTGCAGCACTCCAACAGATAAGCCATTGCTGTGAAACTGTGAAGTTAACAAGACACGCATTCACTTACTCGTCCTACAAAACTCAGCCACTGCCTCCAAGATGAACTGAGTCAAATTGTTAATTGATTCAGTTCTTTTTGTTGTTCAGGTTGCGTGTAGAGCCACTTGCAACTCACATTTTCTGCTCTCTGAACATTTCGATTGGCTAAAATCACGAGATTTATAAGAAACTACCTGAAGAGTATTTTAAAACAGCTTTTATTGGTCAATACGGACTGACAGTTCAATTTGTAGCTCCACAATCACGAATTGATCTTAAATTCCTCTTTTCCATTCCACTGTCTGCACCGTACTCTAGAAAGAGTTTCATATCTTTACCAGTTTATTCTCTATAATTATCACACCTGCGTGATGAGCACAAATTTCTCATATCACGTGTTTATGGTAAACCTTATAATACAAACATATTATGGGATGTTCACATTGACAACTCGAAGGGCGTCAGTGTCTTCCTTGTTCATAAAGTTTCAGTAGTGAAGATAAATTAAAAAGATAAAAACTTAAGTTGCTTTGCCGAAGTTGGTCTTAAATTTAAAAAGGTGAATATATTTCAAGCCATTATAGACTGCTATAAGTCGACTGTTTCTTCGTCTCGTGCAACTTGCGAATAAACTTGTAGCAAGTTTATTACCAAGACAGCCATCGGTCATTTATGAGACTCAATTGTTAGATTATGTTATGTTACACAAACATTTTGTGTTACATTGCTCTTCTGCTGAAGACTGACGTTACTTTTTAAAAAATTGCATACTTACGTTGGAAGGGAATTGATTTCCTTGAACATAGCAAGTGTATTCCTGTGGAAAAACAACACAAAATAGAACACGAATGTTGGCATGATGTCTACCAACCAGCAGCCTGATTTATCACTCAAACGCAAAATTTCAATTATTAATATATATAAACTCTATATTGCCCTGATCATTGTATAGGCGGATAGTAGACTTCCATGACCTGACATATTACCATTACCATTACTTGAGCCTTTCCTACAGACAACTTAAAAAATATTCAAGTCGCACATGAAAACAGTCAATGAAATCAGTTATGGACCTGTTGATATTAGTCGAAGGCGAGACGACAGGTCAGATGTGGCGGATTTGTTCATTTCTGCCACCCCGGGGCCGAATGTTTGACCACTTTTGTAGTGTACTAGCTACTAAAAGTTTATTAAGATTGCCAATATTTAGCTTGTCCTTGGGATACTTATTTGACGGTCTTACCATGCTTGGTTCAATCGGTTACCCACGCAGTACATTCTCACCAACTGACCAATCATAAACTGGTTCACACTGCAACAAGTCAAAACATTAATCACGCTTCATGGTAGAAAACGCCGGATAAAGTTAGTAAGAAAGATCACACTTGGTAGTACCAAACAACGCCTGTACACGAAGATACTCTCACGCGTGCGCTCTTGCTTCTTGGGCTGTTCGTATGACCTCATCGAGCAGTGACAAGCACGTGACAAAGAGCTGTATCCTCAGGCGTCATTAAGGGTGCAGCTCACAAGCTAGGCGGTTCTAAAACCTTATTTTTTGCAATATGAATTCGCCATGAAGTACTTTTTAGCCAGCGTGTGTTGTACTACAACAAGTACTTGTCAAATTCGCCGGTCATGCACCGGCACAGTTTAACGACTCTGCGTATATTTTTGGTCTATACACCGAAAGGACGTCCGTGGAAAACTTTGGTTCAAAGAGTTATTAAATTCTGGACCGCCACGCAGTTGTCCTTTCGATTACATAAATTTGAAAAATTTGTACATTTTCTTAATCAAGCATTTTTGGTATCTCTACACACAAAATTTTTAAACTAATGTTTTCATTCTATAATGTAAGTGTGTTTGTTATTCTTCGTCATTTTCTACAAACTAAGTGTCAATTAAGATTTATCCTGGCGAACATTACAGTTGATGGTCAAACGTAAGCTAATTCATACCACGCGACTTTTTTTTTTGTTTTAGGCTGCTGTTAATAAGTCAATCAGTCAATCAATCCATTAATCTGAATCAATTAATCAATCAGAACAAATTAACAGATTGTATGTCTGAAGAAAAGCGAACCATTCACGGATCTGAAGATGTGCATTTTGTGGTTAGAAGCGAGGTTGCTCAGCTGAGCTTTTTAAGTTTCTTCGTCCAGCCGAGGGAACTGAGCAAGAAACACAGAAAACTTGTAGGAACCCTCACTTACGGGATGTTAAATTTCTTCATCCAGTGGAAAACATCTTCCATGACCTCAATGTACTGATGGACGTGCTGTTGGAACACATATCACCAATTACTCGACATAGTAATGCGCTGGACACCACTTGACAGACAGCCTTATATCTTAGTATCCAAAATTAAAGCATGTTTATCCAAACAGCTACAATTTTCGCCTCTCTTTATTGCTACTCAGAAAGCTTGCGTCTATTTTCCTTAATCTGAACCAATTATAAACCAATGCTGTACAAACTCTAATTTGGGTTTAACGTGCAGGGCAGTTTTCCGGGAACATTTGCCAATCATAGGAGGGAAACAAAAGAAGGAATTATCTTTGAATACCACTAAAAAAATTGATATTCTCTGTTTTTCAATACAATGTATAATACATTTTTGAGTCAATCCCTGGCTATAACAATTGACTGTTTGAGTTTCCTTACCCTGGGTTCTGTCCTGCGAGCCAGGGCGCTAAAAATTGCTTTACAGGTGGATGGAGCCAGATGAACACGGTACTTCTTCATTTCTGAAATACAAGTCGGTTTTATCAACAGAAGACGAAGTGCACCAAGTACAGCTGCATCAGCTTTCTTGAACGGGAAGCTTTATTAAGTTATTCCTGTTGATGTTGTCATTGCTGTTGTTGCAGTAGTTAATGTTGTAGCTGTTGCTGTTTCAGTTGGTGTTGCTATTGATGTTGCTGTTGCTGTTGTTGTTGATGTTGTCTGTGTTGTTTTTGTTGTTGTTGTTGTTGTTGTTGTTGTTACTGTTATTGCAACTATTGTTCCTACTGTTTTTGTAACTGTTGTTGTTGTCGTTGACATTGGTGTTTTTGTTGGTATTGCTGTTGCTCTTTTTGTAGCTGCTGCTTTTGTTGTTGTTGTTGTTGTTGTCGTTGTCGTTGCTGTTGTTGTTGGAGTGAACGCCAAACTCAGCCCACAATTCTCATAACTACTTAAACATACCTCCATAGAGCCTCGGGACCAAGGAAGGTTGTTTGGAGTTTTCCGCCATCTTAAACAAGTTGGTGTACACCCATTCTCGCGGAAGGAATTTCTGTATGAAGGGAAACTGATGTTGTGGCAAAACATGACTCAAAAATAATAAATAACAAATACTGCGAAAGCTTTTTAAGGAAGTGTAAAGGTTGCTTTCCATAAGACCGCAACTCGTCGCAAACCTTTTGCGACGGGGTGTTGGGGATAACCAATAAAACTGTTTGCGACAGAACGCAATTTGTCTATTTATACGGCTTGTTTGCGATCATCGGCGACACGTTTGAAACAAGTAGTAGTATTATAAAGCGTTTGGCGACACGTTTGAAACAAGTAGTAGTATTATAAAGCGTTTGTTTTGACTCACAAACACCCCTTGAATCGATTGGCGGCGATATTGACAGTAACTTTAAATGTCCGTTATCAAATTCTGGGATCAGCAGCAGCAGCAAAATCGCAGAGAGGGCTCGTCATTTGCAGTTTGGGGTCATGAACAAAAAGTAATAGGCAGGGAGCCCTTTTTTACTATAGCAAGCACGTGTTTGGGTTTACGCTATCAACTACAATGCGACTTAATTTGAACACTTTTCCGACAGCAAGCTTCCTTCTGGCCGCGACAGGAAACGTGGTGAATCTTCAAGAAATTGAGACGGTTTCTGAGCAACGATATAAGGCTTGGAATATCTAAAGCTTCTAAACAGGAGTTAAAATCGATTTTAATTATTCACAATACAATACTGCCCCCCACTCAGTATCGCTTTGGCAAACACAAAGTTATGTCTCTCTTTGTCAGTTTATCGCGCATTTATTTCCATTTGTCGGCAAGAAAAGTTAAGCATGAGTCGGTCAAGACTGCTATTTCTATTTTCGTATATTACAAGCAACGGCACGCGAGTGCAGAGTGACTTAAAATAGTCATGCGAGTTTACTTCGGGTTGTAAAGCGCTTATAAGTAGACTAATACACATAGCTGTTTTACAAGTATAATTTTCTCCAATCATCTCTTGCAGTTGTACACCAATAGTTGTATTGTTCATAAGCCGAAGCTGAAGCAGTTAGGAATATTTAAATCTACCATTTTAATTCAAAACATCGCGAAAAATAATTGAATCGGAACAACTATAAAACTAAAACGCTTCCACGATGCTGAAGTTCCTGATTTTTCTCACCAAATTTTGAAATTTTGTGTTAGTTCATTTCTGAAGTTATTTTCAGTGAGGCCACACTGTATGTTAAACTGAATTGTGCATGAAAGATAAATTTTCACCTTTAGGTAGAGACTTGAAATGACCGTTGGAGTTGTGGCCTACTTGATAACCATGTTAATGAACGTTACACTTATTGTTTTATCCTGAAGGTTTTGGGCATTGTGCAAAACATGAGTCACTATATTTGTCCGAAGTGCCATCACAAGACATTCATCTTTGGAGAGAATGGGGCAAGAAGCGTGTCGCAAGAGTTGAATGTTGAGATACTAGGTATAGTACCAAGTCTTTGGAAATCACAAAATATGTTGAATTGGGCTTCTCACGGTAATGTGTGTGCTTGAAACGCGAGACAAATGTTTTCGAGACAAATAGTAAATTCCGAGTACTTCGGAAACAAAAGGTAAAAAGACCTCTAACCTTGATTTTGGTTACTTGCAGTAAGTGCATGTGTGTTAGATTTCAGTTTTTGCAACTTGTTCGTAAAGAAACTGTTTCGAAGGATTACCATTGGAAGAAATTGGAAGTGTCCAATAGTTCTTTATTTAAATCTTCTTAGACCATCGAACTGATTCAAGCTTTTTTAGGTAATTAACTTGAGTTTATTTTTTGTTTTGTAATTTGTTTGCAATATTTTTCAAAGATTTCAATTCTTACTAAAGAAATCCGTCTGTCGTTAGAAGAATTTGCATTACTGCAGCCGTCCCCCTTAATTACTTTGACTTAAGACACCCAACGAGTAGTGTTCCCTCTGATAGTAGACACCTTGGAATAGAGCTACACACATTTGTACATTTTTCAAAATGAAACGGATTTTAAAACCAGTCCGTGACTGCGCTTGTAACCGTCTAAAATTTTAAAACATTTTTGCAGATTGTCGAATTTTTCTTCGAACTCGAGAAGAGCAACATTCTCCCGTGGAAATTCCTTTTTTTTTCATTGGTCAAACGTGTTTGATTTTTTGTCTAAAGATTCCATAAAAATTATCCGGTGTATAGTCTTTTTTTTTAACAATTTCAGCTTTTACGTTTTAAACACGAATTCTGAGGAACCGCGAACACTAAATCTTCCAAGCAGCAACATTTTTATGCATCGGTATGTTTGAAGGACCGGGTGTGGTTAGAAAACATGTTTGCACCAATAGTCCAGATCGATTGTACAGGCAAAGTATACTTACACTTGCCAGATACTTGGTTAGTTACTAACAAGTATACGACAATCTTAGGTGATGTCCCTTTACACATCGATATCCGGGAAACATCAGACCTCGGCAGACCAATCATGGTGTCACAACCAGACAGCCCTCAGGTATTTGGATCAGTAAACACGTGTGTCGCTAAAAACTTTTCTAGCCCATCTCTTTGATTTCAGGTTTTAAGCAGCCACCAACCAGCCGTAGTCGAATTCTTTGCTGTTCCTGCTACGCCAAAGTCATTGTCAATCAATATTTCTATTTGATTTCAAATCAGTCCTAACCCGTCTTCATTTTCGCAGATTCTAAAAAGCAATCAGTTGATTGGCTTTAGGGCAAATCAAAAAATATCATTTCATAGAACTGTACTCAGGAAAAACCTCCCTGATTTCCACACTATATAGTGTCTTTACATCTATCTCTATTATTGTGATTAAAACTGATCGATTTTATGGTAATTTATTCCAGTTGTTTCTCCTGCGTTTTTCTCGTTTGTTACCGCTCAGTCAAATTCAAACCGACAATTCTGTTTACCTGGCTTTTTAACCCCTATAGTTATTCCATATAGGCAGCACCTATCTCTGTTTTAAATATATCTATCTGTATTTTTTTCAAGCTACTTCTGCTCTATGAAAGTTCAGCAAAGAAATATATTTGTTTTCTAACTCGTTATTAACCCCACATGGTCTCTGTTTCCATCTGTCCTTAATAATTATTGGCTGTATGTATGTTGTTCTTATTTTTGTAATTCCTCGCAATATCATTGGGCGATGATACGTGTTTTCTCCCAAACACAGGCAACGGTCTACAAGGAGATCGCTCGTAACGTCCTAGACAAGCTTCCTCCAGTTGTTGATCCATTTCCCAAGAAGGATCCAGTGATCTAACGTCAACAGCACTCCAAATCGCTAAGCTTATTTTTACCGACGTTCAGCCACAGGGAGACATTGTGATGCAATGGCCGTTAAGAACTCACACAATAAACGGACCTGCGCAAACGCCGTGGGATCACTGAAGGACTTAACATATGTGCCTGCGACTGACAGTTGTTATGTTCCAAGGAGATGAGCGAAGGTGAAAGAAAAGCTTCCCCTGCTGTCCGACCTCCGTGGGAAAGAAACCCACTACTCGTTTGTATCTGAAAAGAGCACATCAAGGTGCCAGCAAAACAGTTTCTACCGTCATACAATCAGAAGTAACAACAACACAGCAAGGTCTTCAGAACTATCGTTACACTGAAAGTAAACCGGAAATTACACTGACTATCTGTTCAGAAAGCTAGTATGTCAAAGTACAGAGAAACCTGCTATGTTTTGTATTTAGGAATGCGCTTTAATTTATTATAGTGAGAAGTGTTAAAAGGCCACATGGAGGTCTATAATAATACAGTTACAAGTTTAATTTTCTTAAAATCAAGTGAGTACATCTTCAGATAGGTATATAAGTGAAGGTACACTTACACTCGCAATAAAACCCTAAATCTTCTTACTGTTTAATCAGTTAACAAAGACCTATTTTATTATAATTTACTTGTCTTAATTAGTGGGGATATTGCGTCCAAAAACTGTTGCCTTATATTTTCAAGAGAAAAGTATTGGTTGTAATATTACTTGGCAGAGTCCCAGTCAAACTTTCCATCATACTTAAAACCTGAGGTTTGGCACAAATTTCTGAAAAGTCCTTTTAACAATTCGTAGTCAGGTTCTTGCTCGAACTCCAAACTGCGGCAATAGTTCAAGTAGTCTCGAAACTCCACTGGAATGGGACGGCACAGCTGTTCAACCGAGGTTCCTAGTTTCACCTCCTTTACCTTGGACCATAGAAATACAAGCGGACACTGTTAGCCAGATATAAATGTCGATTCAGTTTTCTTTATTGTGGCTAAATTTTGACTAATAGCAACCCTTAAGCCAGTCACACACTACAGATTTCTTGTCGGGAGATTCCCGAACTTTTTTCGGGAATAAATTTGCCGGGCCGTTGCTCATCAAACAGACGAACTTTTGTCCAGAGATCCCCGAGTTTATTCTGGAGTAGGTTTGTGTGGTCGTAGCTCACCACACACTATCCAATTTTTTGTCGGTGGGCTGTCTATTTTTTTGACAGACACTGGCCGAGTATGTCACTTGTGGTTTGATTTTAAGAAAAAAAAAGAGAAGTTCATAGTGACAGCATTCAAAATGGTGGCAAAGTCACAACACACGCAGCAGAAGATAGCGCTCCGCTTTCATATAATCCAGTTTGGTATTCCCAGTTACCGCTGATCGCAGTGACCATAGACTCATTTATACAGCGTTAGCCTCGACTTGGTGTCGAATATAAAACGAGAACGATTAGAAGACTGAGTGTCAAACAATACACAGAATTGCAAATAGCTCCTATCTACATTGGTATTTCTGAATGTTTAACATCAAGACGAGGCTAACGCGGTGAAAAACGAGTCTGTTGTCATTCTAATCAGCGGCAACCACAAATAAAAACCTCGCTGTTGCTTTAAATTATTCTACATTGCAAACAGCCATGTTTAAATCGTCTAGGCAGCCGTTCTTTTTCAGGAAACTACTTCATGTAGGCAATCATTGAATGGCTTTTCATATATTCTTTATCTAAACTTCCTAAACCTTTATTGCTATTATGCATAGGGTTAGGGTTAGTTGTAGAACGATTCAATGGTTGCACACATGGTATAACTACCCTTCTGTAATGTTGGAGCTGCTATTGCCTTTTTCCGGTGCTTTTGTTGATTTCACTGACTCTTTGTGATCTTCAGAATGATGACATTGTTAATGCACTACAATTTTTTAATTACGTAGGGAGGCACATCAGTACAACAATCAAGCAGATTTCTTCTCTTCGTTAGTGAACTTTTAGTTTCTCGCCGCAGTCTAACTTTCAAGGAATCTATACCCTTTTCTGCACTTGCCTTTTTGTACCTCTCCTTGTCCGTTTCTACTCTCAGCCCCTGCCAAGGAAGAGACCCTTTGACGAAGTATGCGAAAACATATCCGAGTGCCTCCATGTCATCCCTGCGGCTCAGCTCCATCCCGTTGTGGGCGTTAACACTAGCGTATCTCATTGTCCCGGTGATCTGTCGATCTTCGGCCTGCCGGAACTTGATATGTTTCACCCGCTTGTCGCGAAACTTTTTGGCCAAACCAAAATCCACAATGTAAACCTTGGAGGAAAGAATAAATGTTTTCATGGACATTGCAGTATTTTGTTTTACTCAAGTGCTAAATGCTATCTTCTCGAAAAGGGAGTCATGATAGCCCGAGTTTCAGACTCTTTCTTTCTTTGCTGCCAGCGGGCATAGTTGAGTTGCAAATCTCAACACCGCATTTCTTTCATCTGTATCACAGAAAACTTATTATTGCAGGGAAAGGGAAAGGTGTGGTAATGGATAATCTTTGTCTTTTACAGTAATTTCTATTCCACAAGTTTTACTTATTTAAATAGATCAATTATTTTCTCTTTTATTGTAAATTGTAATTTATTGTTGCATTCTTGTTTCGTAACGCCCCATTTCTTATATCTGAAAACTGTACTTTCTGTTAATTATTACGTCTGTTAACGTTTATTTATGTAATTTATAGAGGGCCTCGCGTTAGATTACCCTTTTAGGTGTAAGTGAGTCTTCTCCATATAAAAAGGGTTATTCATCATCATCGGGGCCCGGTTGTTTACAGTCCGAATTAGTACCAATCCTGGGTTAACTCAATGGTGAAACTTGTATCAAAAGTGCTAAATAAAGTCGTCGTTGTTGTTGTTAAAATAATGGCCTTCCGTTTAGACTAACCCCTGTGGTTATTAAGGAGGACCGGCACTCTATCCTGTAAATCTTCCTCCATTTTCTTTGTGAAACTTACATCAAAAGTGCCTAATAAAGTCGTTGTTTCGCGTTTTTTAAGAGTTTGATAAATTTTCCTAAATTTTTCTAATAACTGTTACCTATTGACAAACACGTTCCTTGACGTGAATTGGAATTTTCCAGCCTTATTTTTTAGTAAAATATCTCCTTAAAGTGTGAACAACAATATAGAATTTCTTAATAATAGGATTTTGCGTTTTCTTTCAAGTTTAGTTGAATTTACTTTCCAAATGTGTTTTGTGCACCGTATTCGGCGTTTAGTGACGGAAATATGCATTCAAACCAAAACAAAACCAGAAAATCGAAAACCGCAAAATTTTGAAGTATGTCGTCCTTTATCAGCTCCGGCTGCTATGGCAATGAGCAAACAGTTGCATGATTGGCTTTGGTAAAAAAACTTAGACAAATTAACAACCATGTCACTGAATCGCCCCACCCCATCCCTCTTGCCTGATATGTTTGATCAGAAGGTCTGCTAGTTTATGGGTTAAACCAAAACCGCCCTCGAAGGGACCCGCCGTGACTCCGTGGCTCTGTAAACCGGCCACCGAGTGGCCCTCGAAAGGACTTTACAGTGTTCTGCCGTTAACCTTATCTGAGCGGGCTCCTGTCCCCATGATAAAATTCTCAGGCTTGATATCGCGATGAAGCAGGTTGTTCTGGTGTACAAACTTCATTCTGTCGATCATCTGGTCAGCCAGCAGGCACACTGTCTTTATACTAAACTTGCCGCCACATTGGTCGAGTAGAAAAGCGAGGTTTTGCCCAAGTAGCTCCATTACCATCACACTGTGGTTGTACTCTTGTCCCCACCAGAAAATCCGCGGCACGCCACACTGAGTATAGAAGATTCTGAGTCATTACAAGGTCTATAGACAGTAAGCTGACATATGGCACAATAGTTCAGAAAAAAGGCACCCGTCCTAATATTGCTAGTTTTCTAAGTCATCGTGGAAAAGAGGGTACAGACAGTGAAAACAATATATTAATGCTTCCGCATAGTATTAAGATAGATATGAAAATAAAAGGATTCCCTTATAAATATGTCCTTAACCGACTCGCAACAGGATAGTTGCTGCACAAGGTCGGACTGGTTGATTCTCTGTAATTGTGAAGCAGAGTCAGTGAAACATCTATTCTTCAATTGTGAACTCTGGAAAGAATACGCTGATTATTTAATGGTGGTCAATGTCTCCAGGGTGAGTTTATTAATTTCACTGTTGAAAATTTTCTTGTAGGCATCGACCTTGTGTAAGTGCCAGCTGTAGAAAATCCCTGTTTATCAGTTATGTGCTAAGAATTTTGTGTATCGCTGTAAGTTACGAGGAGAAAAGCCACTTTCCTGAAAATGTTTGTACTATGTTAAATCAAAGCACGATGTAAAGAATAATATTGCAAAGTGGAAAAATGAGATGCAAAAACACAGGAAAAGAACAACCAGTCCACTGTCTCCAGCTCATAACCTTTTTCGTATGATTATTTTTTTGTTTTAATTAATTAATTAATTAATTAATTAATTAAGTTTTTGTTTACTTGCTTTTTTACTCTTGTAATTGTTCGTAGCTTTTAATTAATACTGTGTTCTGATATGTGTTTCTGTAAACTTGATTAAAAAAAACCAAGACATACACGCATGACAACTCATTTATGGAAGTAACAGTTATAGTTGGCTCGAAGTTAATATGGCTTTGAAATGAATGTATGCTTTCAAATTTTTCCACCACATTCCGTTTGGACGAGGTCTCCAAGTTTAAACTAAAGCAGATTTGAATCAGTTTCCGATACCGACAACAGTGATATCGGCTATCCAGTTCATACTTCAGTTCCTAAGTTTTCCTGTCATGACCTCTGTGAAAACAAAAGTTGAAATGTCTATCCCTTGATTAAGTAACGGCCTCAAGTGCACCGAAAAGAACGCTAACAAACATCTCTAGCTCAATGGCGTCTAAGACTATTTATGAATTAAGCCAACTTTGACTTTTCGTCTGCGTTATGTGTTCAACTTTTTTTCCGTTCAGTCGGTAAAAAGAACAAACGGTTGTTCTAAAATAGGTTGTTCAAAATTATATTCGGTTAGATAATAAAAAGAATGAACCCGAAAATGTTACAGCGGCCCAAGATTCCATGTGGAAAAAGTTTTCTTCTTTCAGCGATTGTGAGTCGGGAGGACGTGGGCAAACGTTATGCAAGCATTTTGTCGTATTTACTGGAGACTATTAAACTTTGTTGACCGTTTCGACTTTAGTCTCTCTGTAGTTCCTTTAGTCCCGTCCCTCTCCCCTTGACTGACATACTCATTCTAACATATCATTGCCCCTACCTCTTCACATCGCTCACTCAGCTGCCTCATCATCCGTGCTTCCTCGGCTAACATCTGAGGCAGCACCGTCCCCAGCTGTTCAAGTTTAATTGCTACTTTTTCCGTGGTCTTTGTGTCTATACCTTCGTATATTGCACCGAAAGAACCACTTCCTATCAATTTCACAAGTTTATACTTTTCAACAACATATTTTCCTGCCAGCGCAGTAGCCGTGGATTCACAGCTTGTCATGCTTGGGCGCTGACTGAGAAGTGAAATTGTAAACTTGCAGCATGTTTGGAGTGCGCGTGCGCTATTGTGTCGTCATTCTTAATTTACCAGTAGACGAAGTGCATTGTGTTTTCGTTTCATTTCTTTTAAAATCGACTTTAGTACAATTTCTACGTTACAACTTTGGGCGACAACATGTGACAGTTTTGTAATGTTTAACTTTTACATAGCCATTTTATCGAAATCTTGGAAAATTTTTCACTCCAATACAAATCTTAACATCAAATTAAAAAATCAAGAAACTATTCTAAACATTGTACACAAGTTAATACAGACATTCCCTTGACTTTTGCAAAGATTTTTTCGCCAGTTTTGTTACAAAGAAGTTTCTCCTAAGTATGCGCACAGAACCGCGGTGCTGGGAGGAATATAGGCACCCAAGGCCAAAAATTTCCAAACTTTATACCCCCCCTTCCCCCCTCTTCCCCTCCCCCTTCCCCTTCCTCTAATATCGTTATTAATCGCCCTCCGCTGCATTCTCAAAGAAACTATAAAATTTTGAAACTTAGTTTAAATTAGTTTGTTATGTAGCTTAACGCTTCCCACACCAAATCTTCTCAAGTTAACTTATTCATTTGAAATACATATATCCGTTGTATTTCTCGGGGAGGGGGTGAAATGAAATGATGTGTGAGAGTTATTGAAAGGGGGCCTCCCCTCATTGGATGTCAATTCGCATAAAAGGATGCATTCAATAACTAAGGACAAAATGCAGCAGTCAAAAAGATCTTACAAACGATGTATTAGCTTACATGTAAACAGTCCAAATTCATTGGCGCTGAAATGTCATATAGACGAATGAATGTATGGTCAAAAACTTTGTAATCCACCATACTAAAAGCTGTCTCGAACCTCTGTGATCCAACATTCAACACTGATTGCACTTGAATCAAAATTAAGCCGTAAGGTGGAAAAATGTTAGGCTTCTGGTTCACTTGTAAACGTTCAGTTTTGTTCAAATTCCCCATTTTATATAACTCCTTATAAATGAAAAGGTTTTGGCAAGTAAAAGTACACTCTTTCTAGCGCGAAACGATATAGATTTGCCTATTAAAAATAACCTGCTAATTAACTTCTCTAACAAGCAACTACTTTATTGTTAGATTTGTTGTTCAGTAAAAACGGTCCAAATTTCACGAATAAATATTATGCGCGATTGCGTGACATTTCGCAAAATCTGATAAGGGACCACAAATCACCAGACTTGAAACCTGTCCCAAATTCATAATTTTGTATACGTTTTTTTATGGCTTGAAACCTCTTTAAAGGCAATTCAGTTTTAGAAATCGGCAACAATTTTTAATTGAAACAAAGTAACGAAACATGTAAGATTTGTACTTTAATATATTTATTTTATAACAGTGGATGAGGGCGAAAGAAATGGGTAAGTGTGCATGAAGCAAATCGCTGTCTTCCTGTGGAAGGCCCAGGATTACGTTGCCTAACAGTTGAGGACTGTCTAAGATGTTCGAAAGTTCTTTCTACATATTTCCGCGCACGCGCACAACGCTTGAGACAGAACTCTAGTAACCCCTGCCGGCCTCCGTATTTGCGGAGAGCGACACGATGGATGTCGAACCAAGTATAATATGCCGTTCCACGTTGGCTTCGTACTGCAGTACAAATGGCCATGTCGATAGCTTTTAAACCCCATATTCTAGTGATTCTCCCAAGAGGGATCTCGCTAAACTTGACTCGAACGTAGGGTTCCCTATGGGCAAAAATCCAGCGCGGCATTGTAGGCGCAGACGAGTTTAATACAGCCCAGGTCCACAGCCAACCGGGAAGGGTGCCAAATCGACCAGAGAAATAGTACCTAAAAAAAATACTTTAGAATGTAAAAAGAGAAAATTTGTAATTGTGTATGTATATGCGTATGTGTGTATGTATATCTGGCTGGATTTTCCAAAAGGTGCCTGCTGGAACGGGACAAAAAAGGCCACTTTTACTCTTAAAATCGCCTAACTTCAAACCGCCGTAAGTTCGTTTTGCCTGCTGGGAATTTGATGCGCTTTTTTTCAAAAG
>JAOBYF010681066.1:0-14798 GCA_025403605.1 Parazoanthus darwini
CCTGCACGGACATGTTAGGGTGATATTGCGAGCGCCGAAGACTTGCGCATTTTAGGTGGGTTGGAAATCTCCGAAAAGTTGTGCAGCATATAGAACGTCATTGCCGGCTTGCATCCTGAACATACTTCTGTTGTCTTTTGCTCACAGCAAAAATGCTAGATTTTTTCCTGTTTCACTCTGAAAGTTGTGGGACGACTCCCCTTCCCCCCCCCCCCGAGCCTACTCGGCCGTTGACCACCTGGTAAGAAGGGCAGACTAATTGGAGACAACCTACGAATGGACTTCGTGTGCTTATATATGTTGTATACCACCTGCCTTTCCAAAAAAAATAACAAACGTTCTTATCAACAAAACATTGAAAATTTTCAATTATTAGGTCTGTGTAGACCGGAATTCAGTGCCTTCGTTGGAAACTGCGTGTAAATTATGATAAACACAGTGATCGGGATCAGGAAACTCGGCTGATGTTCTTCTGACTAGATCATCCGCAATCCTAACTCGACGGCTAGAACTGTGGTATTACTGTGTGTCTGTGATGTCGGCTAAGGTACAGAAGGCTGCAGCAACAGCATTGTTCACTTTTAATAACCGAGTTAACTCAAAAACGTCGTCAAGTTTGTCACCTCTAAACAGATGGCACACAATATACGGGTTTTCACGATGTCGCAGAACCAACACAATCAACTTCTCGC
The DNA here is from genome assembly GCA_025403605.1 of Parazoanthus darwini. Classification (NCBI taxonomy): domain Eukaryota; kingdom Metazoa; phylum Cnidaria; class Anthozoa; order Zoantharia; family Parazoanthidae; genus Parazoanthus; species Parazoanthus darwini. Next base: position 693 of record JAOBYF010681066.1, read on the forward strand.
CAAAGTCACATATTACATCGCACAGGTCTTCAAGCTGTCGTGTCATCATGATGTCACAGTTTCCATAGGAGTGAATAACCAAAGTATTTAAGTTCACGGCGATGTGTACACCGACCTCAGAGAATTTTGTCGTTGACCGTCGTCTTTTTTCTATGGCTTTTTTGATGAAAGCTAGCCTTGCTTCTTCATCAATTAAAGTAGTTGAAAAACACCCCATGCAAGTAAACTTATTTCTGTGTATAGATTCACTGTCCAGAAAACTGCATTCTTTTTCATAGATTTCTTTCTTTCGTTTAGAATGTTTTGCTTTCTTTTGAAGAAGTTCGGCTTTCAATTCTTGCTGGAGCTTCTTCTTGACAGCAGCGAGTGACATTCTTTCCGGCAGCTGTATTAAGGTGAATTATAATAATCCGCCAGTTGCACGCGACAGTCGAAACCCTGCAAATATTGCATGTTACATCACTGATTATCTATTCATAATCATAATTTTGCGCGGACGAACCCAGTCTCCTAATTACCTGCATAAGGAAATCGGCCAGTCTGACCGCCGCAGTTCAGCTTAAAAAGCCAGCGTCTCCCTCGTGAAAAGTAAACAATTACTGGTACAATGAGACGTCCAGGAAAATGCTCTCGTTCTGATTGACCAAAAGGTGGAATTTACCAGGTCACAAGTGCGGCCGGCAATACATACATCGGCGCGCGTTGGCCAGTGGGTCACAGTACGAAAACGAGCGAAGTCTGCAATTGGCTATAAAAGTGATTAAAAGTGAATAACGTTTGTTTTTCTCGAGTTCTTAATTGACCATATTTTTGGTTCGTAAATTTACTGTCGTTTTTCTTTTGGTTGGAAAACATGCTCCGAGTTTGAATTAGCAATCGCAACGATCTTACGGTCCTTAGTGTTCTTACTCAAGGGCCAGCTTTTGAGGACAAGCTTAGCTGTAGATCTGCATACAAGGAATAAAAATGCCCATGAAAACGAATGCCGCTAAGAATGTCAGTATTATTGGTACGGGGAGGGAAGGGGGGCAATTTTGGTCATTTGCAGTGTAGAATCACGACATTTTTGGACACCCTCTTGTAGCTTAAAGAAGAAAACTGCGACCTCTCCTCTACGTTAGTGACATTGTCGGACTGTTGTTAAATTCAACTTGCGCCACTTGGTGATCATGATGAACGTGTGGCGTACAGAGTGATCATTGACCAATTTATGGATCGACATATCCACCAACAGCTGGACCACCTGTCCTCTTAGGCTTAACGTTAGCAATAGCAATGGATTTATATCTATCACAGACTGACTTCTTTTGGGCTACCAGGTCATTACATTTGCTAGCTAATGTTAATGCTAATGTTACCAGGCATGCGTGCGATATCAAAGTATAAATTGTTTAATTGTCTGCTGCATGTTGAATTTCTCTATATCTATACCTGAATAACTTACCTGAATATCTAGCAACCTTTCACTAACTGACCGTAATTTTTTTACTTATCCTTGTTTAACAGGCTGATATTTTAGTTTCTGGGCTTCTACGTGCGACCATTGCGCAACAGAAAGATGGTCGTGCCCAGACCCTAATCAGACGCGACGGCCAGAAATACTGAATATTGGGCAAGAAGAAGTTGTTTAGTCATTGCTGGAATGGCTGCATGATTGTGTGTACATTTCTGGAGATATTTACCAGCTAAACTGCACTCTTCACAAGTTTGTTCAGTTGTATGGCTGCTGATCGACCGATGTCGCCCGTTAACAATAACATGTTCGATAATGTCGGTCAGAGCCATCTTCTTTTATAGTTTAAACAAGAAACCATTACATCTACATATTTCGTTTGCATACAAATAGTTTCGCTATGAGTTCTGACGCCTGGAATGGAGAGATCACTCCAGTACAGCAGCTGGTTGCAGCAAGTTCAGGAGCACTGATGACTTCCCTTCTCGGTATGTTTAACTGAGCACTTTTAAAGTAAATGCTTTGAGATTCTATGTTTACCACAAACTGGTTGCTTCATGTTATCAAGTTTCAATCAGAACTTTATCTCAGTTGTTGTATTCCGTTTGAGCTTGTAGAAACTCTAGTTATAACAATAACTAAAACGATTTCGGAGCAAAGCTCCTTCAGCAAACAGGCTAGGTAAATCAGAACATAAACGAGGATCTCAGAACATCGCAATCGAGGATTCGAGCGTCTTTCGATTTTCTTCAAAATACTCAATAGTCTGAAAATGCAGGAAATGGCGTTCCGAAGTCTTAATTCCTAAGTTTTCTGCCCTAGAAACTTTCTCCTTCGGAGAGGACCTATATGTTTAGTAACATAGATGAGATTTGGACCTCTTTCTCTGTTGTAGCCCGGGGATACTTGCACGTGCACTGTGGGTGTCGCTAGACAAGTAACGTAACGCCTTACAGGAAAACGAGTAACGGCCAAAAATCTCAAGGGGTAAAAATTTAAGCAAATGAGTAACGACCTAAAAATTTAAAAAAATAAGTAACAGCCAATAATCCTGAGATAGAAAGATTAGAGGGAAAAAATTTCACTCACAATGAGAAAATAACTTACCTATTAGAAGTTATCAATGATATTGGGAGTGCTGTGAGTTGCCAATTATGAAGGTCAAAAAGTATTTTAAAACGAGTAAGAGGTTTTCATCAGTACCTTATGGAAAGCAGGTCATTCCACATGATAAATTTGCTTAAAACTTCGGCAAAGTTCAAAGGCTAACTTTTCGGTTTTGTTTCAGTCCTTAAGAAATAAAACAGGGAAGAAAAGTAAACAATTTATTGTGATTCAATGTCAAGTCCCCATTCCCGCCTATTGAGCAAATACAATGATGTAAACAAAGTCATAGCTCAGTTGAACATAGCGAAGCCATTTGCAGTCAACTGATAAAATTTACATTTATTCTAATGCCAGTCTAATGAGCACATGCATTGGTGTTTTACAAACAAGAGTGGGCTCTTTTACTCACATGAGCTTAATCAAATATTCAAATATATAAATGGCAAAGCTACTCACAATCAACTGACAAAGATGACATTTATTTAGTATTTTTAAAATTTTTCCATTTAACAACAGTATTGAGCACAAGCATTGAGGCAAACAGAGAATAACATTGGCTCAATACAGTATATACTCCCAGCTCACTGGCAAATATAAACACTCAGATCGACTTCTGATTTTTCTCTTTTTTGCAGTCACGCCATTGGATGTTGTTAAAACAAGGTTACAGGCACAAGTGAAGTCATCTGCATCCATTAGTAAGTTATTTACAATTCTATCCAGTAGCAGTTAGGTCAGATGCTATATTTATTCATATTCATGTTGATACGAGAAGATGAATTCATATGTCATTTGACTATAATTGTGTTATTTTAGATTTATTTTCAAATTTTTACTAACCCTTATATTTATAATTATTAATTATGGTATATAAGAGCATTGAGACTGGTGGAAAGATCCCAAAACTTTTATTATTATTATTAATAATAAATCATAATAATTTGTTACGGTTACTTTGCTTTACATTTAAGTAGAACATATTATACTGTGTTATGTAAATGTCACCCTCTCAGGTAAGGCAGTTACTGCCACTAGAACCATTGCAATCATAATTATTATTAATATCCTTTTCAACAAAGCTGTGCTTTGTAGTGCAGCACTTATACGATGCTATTTAAGAATATATCATTTTCAGAAGCGATGTCAATTGCTTTAATTTTTACTTTTACTTAGTTAATGTTTGTTTCCTCACAATAGGTCGATGCTATATTATTGCAATGGACTGATGGATCATCTATGCCTGTGTAATGAGCTCGGCTCACCATTTAGACCTTTGCCATCGACAGTTCCCCATCCTCCATTCACCTCTACATTGGTGAGTTAAGATATTTGTTTTCACAGTTGACCCTGATAACTAAAAGTTCCAATAACTCGAATATTTCTCTGTTTCCTTTAACCCTCTCAAGATTACACAATCATAGTTTTTGAGGTTTTCTGGTCATGTATAGGTTGACCCCAATTTGAAGTGAAAATCTCACTCACAGTTGACCCCCCAATTTAGCAAAATAGAAATACCAAAAGTACTAAATTTGTAGGTACTGGTAACTAGAATTTTTTTGAGAAATTCAATTAACATTTATAACAGATGTGTACAGTAATAGATTGTGATTATTTCATTTTTTAAACATTTTTCAATTATTTTTCAAAATAGTTTCCAAATATGTTTCAAAAATTAAATTTGTTCAAAAATTGTTCAAATATTTTCATTTTTTGATCCATTTAAAAGTTGAGTGAGATTTTTTGGGGTAACTTTTTTTGTACTTAAGGGTAAACTTATAAACAGCAAATTTTGGTACTGCAGCTATGAAAACCTAGCATGTGATGTTACTGACTGTGTATTTCCCAACAGGATGCCCTGATCAAAATTCCTCAGTATGAAGGTTTTTCTACACTGTGGCGAGGACTGCCTCCAACTCTGTGAGTGATATCATGACTGGGTAGTTTTTTGGGGGTTTCGCTTATCAAGACTTTCACTGCTCAGAAGCCATCAAATGTTTTTATTTGATCCAGGTTTGAAATTCACTTTGGACACCATTACCATTTTGGTCACCAAGGTTTCTTTTACATCCTGGCCACCTTGAAATAATAGCCCCATGGGGTTAGCTACTGGGTGAAACCTTGGGTCAATTACTTCAATCTGCAGCTGTAAAAGGAAATTTTTTGGTACGGTATATTCATTTACTGGTTTACAAATTAAACACTACTTATTCCAAGCAATTGCTTACTGTACTTGTATAGTGTAAAGATAGTAACACAAGGTAACAAGTGACATGTGTGAATCAATAATTATACAAATCTAGTGGTCTTGGCCCCTAGTAAGACATTTCAAAAGCCTGGACAAATTGGGGTCCAGCTTTGTGGGTCTTCAAACAACTGAACACATGTTAGTAAAGAATTACATGATTCTCAACTAACTTGAAAATGCTTTTCGTCAGGGTTTAGAATCCAAAACCCTCTGACACATGAGTTCTGTTCAGTTTGACATAGCAAAATGTTTATTTAGAGATAACAAAATTTGAGATAATGGCAGAATACCGACAGTACAGAATGTCAGTAGTACTTTTGCAATAATGAAATGATCATTTTAAATAAGCATGTGATATTATTGTTGCTCCCCAGTTTGATGGCTGTGCCAACAACGGTGATTTACTACACCTTGTACGACCATCTGAAATTTGTATTTGTATTTAAACAAGGAGAGACCAACACTTGGTCACCCTTACTTGCAGGAGTTTCAGGAAGAAGTAAGCATAACGAAAATTTAATTGAAATTTTAACTGTTGATACTTCTAGTAACTACTGTCTTACAAAGTGAAGAAAGCAGCATTGTTGTACTTGATTAAGGCCTGTGCTTTATTACCACAACAGTCTATTGACACCCGTTTGTACATACAGTAAGTACTTTGTTACAGTAGTTCTAAGGTGTGTTTTCTTTCATTCCTAAAAGGGATTGAAGGTTTTGGAGTTATATAGTTACTGGTACATTATATTATGCAATATCTTCTCAGACACATATTAAACTATTGATAATAAGAGTTAGTATAGGTAATCATACAGTTTTGAGCTCAAAATTTCATGAGCCCAAAGGAAGAAGAATAAGTAAACTCAATTTGAGGTACTTTCTTATTAAAAAAACATACATGTGCAAAGTAATTCCAAACAGAAGAAGGAACTGTATGATTGCTTGTCATAATTATTAGTCATGTAATAAATTATGTGAAAAAATTGAGATGGCCAATCAGAATGCAGTAATGTATGATTTTGAGGTGATGTTTTCAAATTACTTTGATTCATTTATGGTTTGGTGTTTCTAACTAGGTTTTCCAAAAAATCTGAAAACTTAGAAAGATTTCCCAAGGACTTATGAAAGTTTTCCAAATATTTCTAGAAAAATCCATGGATTTTTTGGACTTACAAAAATTTTCCTAACTTTTTTGAACATTTGAGAAGATTTTGCAATGACTTCTGAATATTTTGTGAGCAGTTGCGAAGTTTTTTTTCAAGGCTTTTTTGAAAATTTTTCAGCATGTCCAAAGATCCTCAGAAGTAACTGATATTAATTTTTAGCATTTTCTAAAGACTTCAAAGATTTTCCAAACATTTCTGAAGACTTTGGAAGAATAACTGGATGTCTGCTTATGGTAGTGTTGTCAGCAGAGAGCTCTGTAAAGTTCAGAGTACAACTAGTAGATGATCAGATTATATATACTTAAGGCACTGAATTCTAGCTTTCTTGACATATTGTATAGTTACATCATTGTTATACTTGTGAGTTTGCAATTGGTGTCAGGGGAGACAAATATTTCTCAGTGTAGTGTGTTGTTGATAAAACTCCTTTATTTACAGCTGCAGCCGTGGCTGTTATTTCTCCTCTGGAGCTAGTGAGGACCAAAGTCATGGCGAAAAGGGGCAGTGGATATAAAGGTACACCTGCAATTCTTATGGTAGTGCTACATTGTTGGATCCCTTTCTGATATCAAACTCAGACATTCTTTGTAAAATAGTCAAATCCGCCATTCAAGTTGCAACAAACAGCAGTTTAGGAGACCTTCAAATTAAGAAAATTTCCTGGGTCTGAGCATGCACCGGAGCTGATCGGAACTCACACTGTGTACTTGTTGGATAGGCCCCCTCCCTCCCCCTGTCAAAATTTCTAGGTTGGCCCTTAATTATTAAAATATTATTATTATTATTATTATTATTATTGTTGTTATTAAGAGGGGTGAAAACTAAGAAGGTATATCTGACTTAATGTTGTTCTCAATTCTCAACAGAATTAGTAAGTGCAGTGAGAGGTGCAGTTGAACAGAATGGAGTTTTATCTTTGTGGCAGGGGCTTGGCCCGACGTTGTGGAGAGATGTACCATTCTCAGGTGAGATTATAAGATTGATCCTTTGGTTATTTTTTTCTGCATATATAATTAGACATCTTTTACAGTTATACCGGTAATTGAAGTGGAAAACAAGAGAATTTAAAGTGTATGATCACTAGCTTACTGTCTTCAGCAAAAATAATGACTTTTTATTTAAGTAGGGTGCATAATTACTATAATTTTAAAACTTGTACCCTCCCCTTTGGCCTAGTGCTAGCTAACACTAACAATTTAAAATCTAAGTTGAACCTAATTATAAAAACTACATACAGTAATATATAAAAACACTCAGACATTTTAAAATCTTAGTTAAAACTAAGATTAAGACTGCATAACATACATGTATTGACATCTAATCACTGTGACTAATCAACTTATTTTATGTTGATACTGTAAAAGAGACAGATGTTGATAAAATTGTTAGGAGTGATGGTTCAGTGCAAAGCAAATTCCAATTTTCTATTTTTCAGCTATCTACTGGTATGGTTATGAAAACATCAAGGCATCATTTGCTGATCCGACTCTGAGTGTGACATTTGTGTCTGGTGCACTTTCAGGAATGGTGAGTTCTTTCTTTACCAATAAGCAAGAACCACGTTTCGTCTTTGTGATATGCTCTTGCAATTTTAAGCTGTCTTATGTCGATTTTGTAAGAAATGGAATTAATCAATTATGAGGAGGAAAGGAATTATTTGAGCATCCTCAATGTTCACAGATTTTTTTCTTTTAATTTATTTTAGGTGGCAGCAGTATGTACAATGCCCTTTGATGTCGTGAAGACACACAGACAGATGGAGCTTGGTGAAACGCCTTTGAGTGAGTTTATATATCAAGTTTGTTGTAGTTGATCAAATGATTGAAAATGTTTGTTTTTCACAATACATAATATCTTCAAATTTTTACACTATGTCTATCTGTGAATATTATTTTAACTATATTTTGGTGAAGATTAATCATATTCAAGGCTTGCTTTTATATTGTTGATTATGTTTGGTAAACCAGCGAGATTGTGTTTTGCATCCTAAAGACGAACATACATGCTCTGGACAGTAATAATGTCTTTGTGATTTTGTGGTAGCTGAACTAGTAAATCTTTGTAATTTTATCGCATGTTTTTGATATTGTAGATGGGGCAAGTAAGACCAAACCATTTACTTACACTCTCCTTCTAAAACTTTACCGGGAGAAGGGATTACAAGGCTTGTTTGCAGGTACGTGAAGCTCAAGATAATGGAAGGTTTATTGACAAGAAAGCTGAATTTTTTTTTGTAAAATATCTACACTGAAACAGAAATACAGTCTTAGTTAAGATAGAGACCTAAATTTCCAACATGTATTGTAATATTTTTTAAATTTCTTAACTGTTGAGCATCAACGTGCTTGGTCATGTTTCTTTTCCAGAGACGAAACTTTAACTTATTTTTGTGTGCTTTGTGCGGAATATAGTAGTGTTCACTTCGCATTTACACCTGGTAAAGCTTCCATTTATTCTTAAAAGAATAGAATTATGGAAACAAAGGCAAATATTAGATTTTATTTAAGAAATGTACCTCCAGTTGCTAACTGTTTTCTCCCTAACTATTTGAGGTCTGACGCCAAGACTTATGAGAATAATGCCGGCATGTGCAATCATGATCAGCAGCTACGAGTTTGGCAAGAAGTTCTTTAAAGAGCATAACAGGAGAAAAGTGATTCAGGCACTTGAGGGTTGATGGTGATGACCGTGATGATGATTGATAACAGTGGTGATGATGACGAAAAAAATTATGCTGATGGTGATGATTTTGATGATGGTGATGATGATGATGATGATGGTGGTGGTGATGATGATGATGGTGATGACGTTGACGACGATAGTGATGATGGTGGCAAGCAAAACACCTACGTGGTGTAGGAGGACGCCAATAAGTGAAGGGGTTCGTCGTTGTACTATACAAATGTCAAGCGATAAAGGCGGACGCTTTTATGCGTAAATAAATGACGTAAGAGTATAAAACAGAGCAATATCACCTCACTGGGGCACCGGTTTAAATGTATTTTAGGACCTTTGCTCACCTAGTTCAGTGGCAAAGAGATGCTGGACTTCTCAAGTTTATAATCGTAACGAAGTGTTGAAGTTAGTTGTAAAATCAAGGTTAAAAAATGAACCGGACCAAAATGTGATTTATCATCGCGTTCGGTGCAGATTCAAGATGATATCAGAATTCAAGACATTAGTAAAGTTCAGTATATTAGCAAAATTAAGCGAGATAAGCGCAAGCACAAAAACAAAAAGTTTAAATAACAAAGGAAAAGGCAGTCAAAAGAATGCTGTCGTGATCATGAGCTTGTTTCATCTTAACGCATTCTTAGGGTTCCTTTGTTGTTAAAATTTGTGATGCTTACAAATATTTACACTTAATATCTCGCAAGTGTATATAGTGTGTTGGTATAAGTACTTAGTACATTATTGGTTTGTGAGAGTGACTTTATGGCCTCTTCAAACTGATTTTCGGTGTCCTGGTCATCATATGTGGTGAAACATGGCTGCACAGAAAATGTTGCAGAGCAGGAACTCGACTTGAGCAAACTAGTGTTTCGTAGAAAAAGAAGAAAAACGTGATGCAGTGTTTAAGTTTTTTTACAAGAAGATAATAAGTCGCTATTTATGTGATGTGCAAACCGTAATCTTTAAGTGTTGGATGATAACTGAGTGATGAGTTCACAAGAAGTGAATGAGAGAATTGAATGAGAGATGGGTCATGAGAATTGAATGAGAGATCATGGGTCATAAGAATTGAATAAGAGATTGGTCATGAGAATTGGTTGAGAGATGGGTGATGAGAATTGGATAAGAAATGGAAGAGAATTTGTTTGGTAACTTGACAACTTTGGGTTATCTAAGGCTGAGTTGGTGTGTGCGTGTGCATGTGTCCGTGTGTGTGTGTGTGTGTGTGTGTTTGTATGTATGTCGATTGGGTTGTGGGGGTTATTTTGTAGGGGGCCCTAGGCCTAGTTACAAAATTCCGGATTTTTTTTTTTGGGTGGGGGGATGGATTTTACTTTTAGACGTTAAAAGATTTTTTGGCAAATTTAAAATTAATGATAAATAACTAAGTTTTTAGATATTCAATATCGTAATGTATTAAGTGCTTGTGTGAGTCACTGCTGCTTTTGTAGTAATCTTGTGGATAAAAACGAAATCGGAAATGCCTACAATTTCATGAGATATTTAGAGATTTTTAGAAATATTTACGAGATTCTTAGGGTGATAATTGAGATTTATAGAACTTATAGCGATAATTTCCGGATAGATTTTTATGTGATTTTTCGAGATTTTTGTAACTAGGCCTAACTTAGAGAAGACATATACACTTCCCGAAAAGTGTAGGGTAATCCCGGTGTCGCAGTGAGGGCCACATCGGAGAGTACGACCTCTTAATGTATACTTGTTGCCCTCGAATAGTTATTTTACCTTGCCAAAAGTTGTGCTTATCACGCAACAAACATGCGAAAATTTCATCCTATCTCATGAAACTTCGAACAAATGAGATTATGAAGGTTCGTGACAGTTTGTTAATAAAACATAAATAAGAGACTTGTCATTTATCGTGTTGTTTGACCCCAGCTTTACAGAGACAATTAAACAAATGAAACGGAAATTGGTTTTTACAAACTGAACAACAGACGCAGTTAATTAGCATGTGAAGAATTCTGAGGAAGAGTACTTCGTACAGTAGCTATTAACCCGTGTTTGTAGTCAAGTTTGCCAGCCTTTGGTGCCAGAAAAAGAGCAAAAAAAACTAAATAAATTAATCAGCACAAGGTATACAAAAGATGCCGCAATCTGATTAGTTGTTCTACTCAGCGTGACAAATCGTTATACCCCTTGTGATAAAAACATTCAGAATGAGGGCATCTAGCTTCTGACGTGACGAAGCGACTGGATCGTGGAAAAATCGGTCGTTTTTAGACATTTTATTTATATAAATTAATTTTATGGCTTCCTAAACAGCATGATTTTCAAGTAGACATTATTTTTATGTAATCAGGCTGACTTGGGGAAAATGATGGTTCGATTTGGAAAGGGTTTATCACTTATAGTTCCAATTTCCTGGTAATTCACTAATTGAAGATGTTAGCATTTTTAACTGAGGTGAGTGGATTTTAGTCGCCAATTCTGTTTTTTCAAATTCCTCGTTATTGACACCGTCATAGCTTTTATAGCCAGGGGTGCAGATCGACTCTTGGTCCTCGATCACATTGCTTAAATTAAAGGCCGTAACTAAACGTTGGTAGAGTTTCAAATTAACTGGCTTTGCGTAGTTATGGTTGGCTCTTAAAACTCGATGAAATGTTTTGCTCAATTAACTGCTTTAAACTTCATCTTCTTCACATATCATGTACCATCCTTTTTAATCTTCATCTTGCGTATAGTTCTATTTACAGCATATATAGTCATAGTTTCTAGAGTAAATTGTATCTTTTGTATCTTTTATGTTTTGGCATTGAAGAGACCATGCACTTCTTTATTATTATTATTATTATTATTATTTGTTATTGTTATTATTATTATTATTATTATTATTATTATTTATTATTATTATTATTATTATTGTTATTATTATTATTATTACATTAGATTTTGTCTAAAATTCAAACTTGCCTTTATCCAAAGTTCGTACGTCTCCTGAAAATCTTGGGAAGTCCTTGGTATCCCTCCAGTTAGAATAGCCGTGGAACGTTAGACTGATTCGAGATAAGATCCCACTGAACTTTTAAAAATGTTGGTTTTAGAACTCTTTTTATCAGAATCATTAACTCTTCTGTTGATTGGGCCGAGCAAAACTTTATTATTTCCATTTGGCGAGATTTAAGTCGGAGTTAAGAAAATTTCCGTCCATTGTCACTCCCCGATTGGTGGATGCTACATTATAATGTTGGTATAAAGGAAATCGGATTAACAGCAAACCGTCTGAATATCTGTACCATATATAATTAAACTATTTTATTCTATTAAGCTAGTAGGCATAAGAGAGGAGCGTTTATTTCAAAATAGTTGTAAAAAGAGGCTGATATTCTTTGGGGAGAAGAGCGTTCAATAGAAGGAGATGTTCGATCCTTGAACAAAACCAGTAACTCGATTTTTTTCCAATCGTGTCAATATTTCGTAAACACCTTATTTAATTAGAAGCTCGATTCCCTGAACTGTTGTTTATTACGGTGTTAGTCGATGTTTTGTCCTCGGCGGTCAAAGCGGTCAGTCTTTAATGTGGGCGCAAGCCTCCGATTCACTATACACTCAGTTCTTTATTGGTCGGACTCTTCGCGAGCTAATAGGATTTGAGTGTTTGCAACCACCGGCTCAATTCTGATGTCTTAGCTTATCAAGTGTGCTTCGTAGCTCGGCGAAGGTAAAGCAACTCGACTCGAGACGAATGGCCTGTTTAGAAGTGTTCTAAAACGATATAAGGTTAACAAGTTGTGATTTCTTGCTGAGCGACAGTGTTTGCCGAAATCTTAAAGAAGCGGCATCGTTGGGTCTTCAAATGTCCTGGAAAGGTAGAGACTGTTTTGTACATCTGACACTTAATTGCAGGTTCTTAAATCTATTACGTGGTTATACGGTAAGTAGCTTGTTTGCTAGATGTAGAAAATAGAGAAGAAGATAAATTTGTTTTGTCTTGTCAGCAAACTTCGTTCTAACTATAATAACACAAGACAAATACAAAGTCAGATATCGCGGATGACCCCAGAAGGGTTAAAGGTGGGTACACAAATATGTACATATCTGCCACAACAGGTCACGTAGATCGACCACACTGACGCTTAATAAATTTTTGGCCCAACCTGGGAACGAGGTTGATTTTGGCGGTGGCTCATTGTTGTTAGTTTTGGGCGAATTTAGCCTGAATTGTTCTTTTTATACTTCCTATTTTTATAAAAAAAAAAAGCTTCATGCAAACTTACTTTCTTTTTGACACACCCCCAAACTGGCCAAAGCCGAGATTTTCAAAAACTGAAGGCTTTTATAGTTCTGATCCTAAGCTTAATCATGAGATTGTCAAATTATGTTCTTAAAGTTTGGGTAAATTTGATCTTCTTTTTTCCTTATTGGCGTTCTGCGGTTGCCTAATCCTTTAAGTTTCTAAGCAGTTCTTTAGTTGCCTGCCACATGAGCCAAATTCTTTTGCGCTGTTGCCACTGCATATACACGCATATCCAACACGTGTTTGCTGCTTTATCACTCGCTGCGACTGGTGTTCTGATGTTTTCTGTTTTCATCCAACCAACGATATGCTTTTAAAAGTAGCCTCCTTCAGATTTAAAGGCAAGTGCTACCATTTACGATATTTAATATCATTTCTATGTGTTATCCTATATTTCCGTTTGCCCAGACTGCAAAGCATCCAGTTCTCTTCTCTTTCAATACAATTCTCGTTTTTTTGGACGTTTCGTGTAAAACTAAAATGGGGCATTTCATTTTAAATCTGTCGGTAAACACTATGTCACTCAACAAAGTTATTCATTTTCGTTTGTTTTACCGTCTTGAGAAATACCGACACGAGGAGTTTCTGGTAGCGTGACTTCAATGCAACATTTCTTGCCATTGGAATCTTTGAAGGCGGGCTTAATCCCGTACATCTCTCTTCAAGAGCTAGTAATAAGTACTAATCAAGTTGCCTGGGGAAGTTGTAAATTATGCTGGGAGGATCGGAGGAAATGGTTTGTGGTTATTACTTAGGGACCCGACGGCATGGAGTTCTGCAGGATGCATAGAACGATTTGTTGGATTTTATTTTTGAGTGGTAAAACCACTATTTTACATTGCTTATTGATAGAAAAAGCGGTAAATCTTCGGAAATCTTTGAAACATTTTTAAATGCCGTGGGCGATTGTAAAAACAGTTTTTAGACAGCTTTTGATCATTTCAATGAAAATTTCGAAAATATTACAAGGTCCTCGGAAATTGTCGAAATGTTTTCATAAAGCTTTTGGTGTTTTACGAATGTTTCGGGAAAATCTTCGGAAATCTTAATTAACGAGGTTTTGGAAAATGTGCCACTAGGGTCCCGGATGTAATTTTGTGTGAATTTTACGATTGAAGTCTTTTACTCATCCCTAAACCTCTGTAAATTACGGCAACGTAGAGTTACTTATTCAGTGAACTAATTTATTGATGCAGTTTAAAAG
>JAOBYF010682177.1:0-14790 GCA_025403605.1 Parazoanthus darwini
CACCATCACCATCACCATCACCATCACCATCACCATCACCATCACCATCACCATCACCATCACCATCACCATCACCACAACCATCACCATCACCATCACCATCACCATCACCATCACCATCACCATCACCATCACCATCACCATCACCAACACCACCACCACCACCACCACCACCAACACCACCACCACCACCACCACCACCACCAACACCACAACCATCACCATCATCATCACCATCACCACAACCATCATCATCATCATCAACATCACCAACACCATCACCATCACCAACACCATCACCATCATCATCATGACCATCACCACCATCACCAACACCATCACCATCACCATCACCACACCCATCCCATCACCATCCATCACCACCACAACCACAACCATCACCACCACCATCACCATCACCAACACCATCATCATCACTATCACCATCACCATCACCATCACCATCACCAACACCATCATCATCACCAACACCATCATCATCATCATCACCAACACCATCACCAACATCATCACCACCATCACCAACACCATCATCACCAACACCACAACCATCACCATCACCACCATCACCAACAACACCGCAACGATCATCACCATCACCAACATCATCATCATCGACAACACCACAACCAACACCATCACCATCATCACCTACAACACCGCAACCATCATCACCATCACCATCACCAACACCATCATCATCATCTACAACACCACAACCATCATCACCATCATCACCATCTCCATAACCAACACCACAACCATCATCATCACCATCACCAATAACATCATCATCTACAACACCACAACCATCATCATCACCATCACATCACCATAATCATCACCAACACCACACCCATCACCAACATAGTTACCTTCGCCATCACCATCACCATTATCACTACTATAGCTGTCAACATCATCAGGTGAAAAAACAACCACAACCTACCTGTGCAAGTCCAAGCAGCCCTTCGTCAGTAATAAACGTGCACTCAGATAGATTGATAGACTTCAGATTTGGACATCTATTTCCTATGTAGGATAATCCTGCGTCTGTCACCTGAATACGTGTAAAGGCAAAAAATTGAGTTAATGAGATAAATAAACACCAACAAAGTTAAGGTCTGACAACGGCGTCACACAGATGAAGTGACACAGAAACGTCGGCAACAGACAACACTGACACAACGTCGGTGCTGAGAAGGCTGTAACACTGACGACCTTACCAGACGAGACACAGCGCAGTGATGAGAGTACTGCCGTCACTATTGACCAAGTAAGACGGATAGCCAGATGATCTCGATTTGCGTGCGCAGTGCATTGTTAGTCAAAGTTAGGCGGTCCTCGTCCCAGGCTCTAACTATACAGCAAGCGCGTGAAAAACCTCGTTTATGCTTCGAGAACTTTCAACTTTCAACTTTATTAGACAAACTAAATAACTATAGCTTTACAGTTTCCTTTGGTGAGAACTTGGCGCCCAGATAATAGAAGGCCATTGTAATGCATGTACCGCCAATCAAACCGTCTACGCACGCTCTGATTGGCTACTAACGGCAGAGATCATCTGAAGGTGGTTGAGCCGGTTAATGTTTCCCCCTCTCCTCCCCAAGAGTCACCGCTAGTTTATTTATACTGCTAACGACCTAACGAGTTGGATAGACCACAAATATCACCGTATCTTTTAAGGTAAGTAACCACTTCATCCGTGAAAACAGTATTGAGTAACTAATCATACGCAATAGCTGGTAGTTTCCTCGATGTTTTAATCATATATAAGGCGTAATATCGAGAGGGAGGCCTTGTCGTATGGACAGCCTAAAGCCCTCCATACCACAAGCCTTGGCTTGAGCACTCTGAAAACAAGTGAAGAAAGCGGAAGGAGAGGAAAATTTTTCTGCAAGACAGCTGCTTTCTTTTATTTGCGACAACTGTGAAAGAGACTGTCACTCTAGAGTAAGCCCTTTCAGTCGCTTAAGGAAGTTCTCCACTCCATTTCATGTGATTCTCAACTATGTAACGAAATGTTATGTGTTATATATGATAAACAAATAAATTGAAACTGAAGCTGAAATTCCATATGACAAAGCTACACTATCGTCTTCTAAGAAGAACTGCCGTTCAACTGTTACCGGATCAATTCTTGTTTTTCATGTGACGTCAGAGCTGCCATTTCGGTGCCCCTTTACAATGGAGTTGTAATTAGTTTCTTTTGTTAGGGGTTCCAACATGGCCGCCATGCCCTTTGTCACTTGAATCCCCGGGGATTGAGTGAAAACCAGCAATAAACTTGATCTAAAACGATTACTTGTGAGTCATGTTTGTAAAGATATACTGATGGATCAGCAGACAGTCTTTGACCCTGTTATACTCACCTTTGCACACTCGTGCATATCAAGACTCTCGCAGGTCTCTGGAAACATGAAGAAACACTACAAATGGAAAAAGGAATGAAATGAAGATAGTAAACAATGATCGGCTCCATCTGGCCTGGCCGTCCCGACAGAACTAGCTATCATCATTGTTAATGCATGCCAATAAGTGCTTAAGACCAAAGGATTAACTTCCCTTCAAGTCCACGGGCGGTGTGTGCGAAGTTAGCGCAGTTGGTAAGATCTCTAACTGCCAACCAGGAGGTTCCGGGTTCAATCCCCGGACTGGTCGAGGGTTGAGCTTTGGGTGACCTTCTTTCTCCACACCGTCCGTGGACAGGGACTTTAAGCCGTTGGACTGGTCCCTCGACGTTCTATCGGGGGACTTAAAAGATTTCACGCACACCTCGCAAAGAGTAGGGTAATCCCGTTGTTGTGGTCTGTTAACCGAGGGCACAATTTAATGTCTGAAACAGAAACCCTTGTTGGCCGCTGATAGCGGTCTTGCTCAGACCTTCAACTACTGAATCATATACTTGCTGCGAATAGATTGTTGAAAAGCCACTTGGGAGCACCTGACAGATATTGATGTTGATTTTGAGGCGAAAGACGGTAGCTGAGAGCATCTTTACTGTACTATCACTTGGCGTGGATCAAGAAAAAAACAGTCAGTGGAAAATTTAAAAACACTGCTCCAAAACGATCTTTACTGTGTCTCTGAGACTCAAAATCAGGACAGATTACAACAATAGCAACTATAAAAAATATTCACTGATGAAAAGTAAGAGAGAACTAATTTACTAGTGACTCTGCAAGTATAAAAAACAAAAAATGCAACTTCTAAAACTAAGACCAGATTTCGGAAAACGGTAATGAACCGGTCTGGATTTGTGCACAATCATAAAGTGATTACACACATTTGCTATTACTTAGCAGCTTTCTGGTAAACTAACAGCAATTACTACTAAACTTACCTGTCCTGAAAGTCGTTTGTTTTCACTGACATCTATGTGCTTTAGTTTTCTGCACTGCCTGAATAGCCACCAGAGACTATAAGAACAACAAGATTTAACTGTGATTGATCATGATGATAATGATGATAACGAAGACGATACTGATGATGGTCATAACGATGACGGTAGCGATGATGCTAATAGTGATGGTGGTAACATTATTGATGATGATGATTATGATGACTGTGTTGATCATGATGCCGGTAGTAAAGATGATGATGATTGTGATAGTAATGATGATGATCAGACTAACAGTGATTTTGCAAGCATTAATGATTGTGATGATCACGATGCTGATAATAATGATGGTGGTAATGATGATGACGATGATTATGGTAATGATGATGATGATGATGACGATGACGATGAATTTTAAGAACGACTGTAAAACATTAAAAGCAACGTACCGAACGATCTCGTGAAAAACTTGAACTAGTTTTAAATTACTTTTATCCCAAACCTCAACTTCCCTAGTCTCAAAGCAGAAACTACAAATCCACAAGGTTCTACAAAAATCACCATGCTTTAAATAAAAAAAGATAGATGTAGTCATCTCAACAGTTAATTTTTTTAAATAATTGTGTTCATATATGTAGACCACTTTCATAATACGCCCCAGTGGCCACGAACAAAAACTTCGAGTCGAGGCCAGTAGGGCCAAAATACAGCAAATGTATGAGAACGTGGAATTTGACCTCGACTTGAGGTTATTGTTTACGGTCACTGGAGCAAATTATATAAGTATTGTTTGTCCTTCTAAAGCGATCCTACTGCTGAAATAACTTTGGTTTGTATTGGGAGTAAAAACTGATAAACTGTATTCAGAGTGCTAACACTGAGGAAATTTCATGCGTGTTGCAATCTTAAAGTGTGACATAAATTGATTGTAGTGCCACAATCTTGGACAAAATAGTTGAAACACTTAACTATAAATTAACGCCCCCTCCCCTCCCACCCCCATGCAATGTTGTTTGCTTGCCGTTGCTGTTTAGACCAACACTGTAACGGGGGAGGGGGGCGGGAGAGAGAGGCGGTTGAGCAGTGCACATTGACACCAACTGTTCCGAGTAGTTTTGTCCATTTTTGACGAATACAACAAAATTGAACGTAAGGGGATCTAGTATTGTAGAAAATTTACGTTACATTTCAAGATGGCGGCACCTGGGAAAAACAAACCCAGTAAATGGTCAAATTACATTTCTGGAATTCACTCCGTCAAACAGAATTATCGCAAAGCAAAAGTGTTTTTAGTCAAGAAAACATGTTTTCATACATGTAGCAAATCGTTATAATTAAAAATTTTATTGTTACACACCCTGCATATACAATGTAACACTTACAAAAATTGATATATGATACTAGTTACATGTATATAACATGAGAATATCTCAGCCTGTGAAACAAACGTTATATGTACATTATCAGGGCAGCAAAGGGTTTTTCCAACCCTCCAACCCAAACCAACCCTCAACCTAAACCAACTCTCTAAATAAATCCAAACCAACCCTCTAACCCAAACCAACCGTCTAACCCAAACCAACTCTCTAACCCAAACCAACCGTCTAACCCAAACCAACTCTCTAACCAAAACCAACTCTCTAACCCAAACCAACCATCTCACCCAAACCAACCCTCTAACCCAAACCAACCGTCTAACCCAAACCAACTCTCTAACCCAAACCAACAGTCTAACCCAAACCAACTCTCTAACCCAAACCAACCAAATAAACCATAACAACCCTCTAACCCAAACCAACCCTCTAACCCAAACCAACCCTCTAACATAAACCAACCGTCTAACCCAAACCAACTCTCTAACCCAAACCAACCAAATAACCCATAACAACCCTCTAACCCAAACCAACTCTCTAACCCAAACCAGCCGTCTAACCCAAACCAACTCTCTAACCCAAACCAACTCTCTAACCCAAACCAACCATCTCACCCAAACCAACCCTCTAACCCAAACCAACCCTCTAACCCAAACCAACTCTCTAACCCAAACCAACTCTCTAACCCAAACCAACCCTCTAACCCAAACCAACCCTCTAACCCAAACCAACTCTCTAACCCAAACCCACCCTCAAGCTAAACCAACTCTCTAAATAAATCCAAACCAACCTAACCCAAACCAACCGTCTAACCCAAACCAACTCTCTAACCCAAACCAACCGTCTAAATGGGCCCATTCCCTTTCTAGGGATTTCGCTCAGAAGCGGGCGTTACTTGGGATATTTGTAGAGTGCTTTATCTTAACACATTTTTATCATTATACAGAAGATGATAGTTTGTTGTAACGATATTTTAATATGATAATAAACTTTAAAGGCTCTCTTTCTCTCTATTTATTAGAAAGTATAACTGGGCAAAAGGTGGGAAAGTCAGTTATTGCGAGTGTAATTGCTCATTAGCTCGTGGTTGCGATAGTAGTTGTACTCTTATTTTTTTGGGCTTGTGACTCTGGTTATGATGTGTTTTGGTAGACTGTATCTGAGTATATGTCCGTGCATGTGATGAAGCCTGTGTTATATACGTTTTACGAACGTACGGGTACACGATTTTTGATGCATCCATTTTTTTGTTCATGGCTAACCAAATTATTTTTCGTTGACAGTTTATCCGTGTAAATCTACAAGAGATCGCCCAGAGCTTCAAAAGCATTTCCGGCGATGTCTTCCTGCCTACTCCTCCAACACCGTGTACACGACCGAGTACAATTTTCCTGGCTGGGTCCCAGTTGAAAATAGAAGCGTGTTCCACAGCAAATTTGACTTGAAACGAGCTTGTCCCAAACCTTGGAGATACAAAACAGAAAGAAAGCTCAACACTTTGCCCTACAGGGGTAAGAAGTGCAACCATTGCAAAGATGTAATATCATTTGATCAAAAGTAGCCCGAGCTTTGTATGCTAATTAAGTACGGATGTTTCTGCTTTGTTCTTGGGTTACAAGAGAAACGTTATTTGAGCTAACATGTTAGTGATCGCCATTTAAGCGAATGTATGGGAAACATAAATTTTACCGTGTATTGCTCCAAAAATAACAAAATTCACCATTTATCTTTGCATACTTCTGTTATTTCGTTCTTTATGTTTCTGTGGCGTTTGGTGTCAGTTCGTGGCCAAACCGACTCCAAGCGCCACAGAAACTTGACAATTACACAGGTATACAGAGGTAACTGGTGAATTTTGTTATTTTTAGGAGTAATACAAGGCATAATTGATGTTTCCAAAACATTCGCTCAAAAAGAAGATCTTTAATATTGTTATCTCAAGTAACGTCTTGCTTGTTAAAGTACCTAACAACAAAGCAGAAATATTTGTACTTTATTCGTAGGCACAGTTTGGGTTACCTGTGATTGCGGGAAGCACAAGATAACTAAATGCAATGTCATCAATTGCTTAGAACTTGTTCAACCGTAGCTGTAAAGCGTAAGCCGTTTTATGTTATTGACTGTTAATCTTATTTACCCTTTTTTTCTCAAATTAAGTTTATAAACATTTACTTTCTCCCTACAGCATAAATATAAAATTAGTTAATGGTTCTGAAACTAAAGCAATTGATCATCCATTCCAAATTCTGTAAAGTTTTTTATTTTTATTTTTTTAATATATTTTTAGATTAGTTGCACATTTTTTAAATATTTTAATTGTGTTAGAGACGATAAGCTAGTATTTAAAGATGGAAATTCCAAATATTATAAGTATAACAACAGGAGTCACATGAGTTAAACAAATTGTCACAAAAATTCAAGATATGATATTCTTACATGTGTAGCATTTCTTTGCATTTTAAACGATTCCCAGTTTAATATATTTAGTTTATTGACACAATATTTCCTGTTGTGTTTTAAACAACAATGTCTGGATAAGCTGAAGAGCCATAAGATGTGGCATATAGTAAGTCAGTGAGCCCATAATGGATAGCTGATGAGCGTTTCCTCTCGGGTCCACACAGAGAGAAATCTTAGCCCGGTGACGGTACAAGTCACATGTAGCTTATTATTTTTCTATCTCAGTGCTGAGCGCCCAATCTAGTTGCTCCTTTTCTTTACTTTATCTTTACTCCCACTACTGGTTGAAATATTGTTTATGATTTGTTTTGCCCACCCAGGTTTACTGTCGACCTTTGATGGCGGCGGTTATGTGGCAAACCTTGGTTATAACTCACCAACTGCATTAGCTGTGATTGGAAACCTAGAGGCCTCATCTTGGATCGACGACCGAACTGTGGCGGTGTTTGTAGAATTTACAGTGTTTGAGCCCGCATCTGCACTTTTCACCACAGCAAAGTTTCTTTACGAGGTTCCGCGGTCAGGCAAGCCTTTAACAAAGAAAAATATTGAAACACTATCGTTGTACACAAGTCCCAACCAAAGTTTCAGTTCTTTCAAAGTGGCTTGTCAGATAACCCTACTTCTGTTAATTGTGTACTATTTTATTCGCGATCTACGCAAAATCTACCAGCTTGGATGCTCTTACTTCAACAGTTTCTGGAATTGGATGGATTTACTTCAAGTTTTAAGTGCGACAGCAACAGTTGTACTGTTCTTTTTTAAGGAAAAGTATGTCTCTCACTTCGTCAAGAGAGTTCAAGCGAACCCGTTCGACACTTTTAGCATTGACTACGTGATCTTGTGGTACGAGTTGGAAGTTTACATTCTTGCTGTTGTTGTCTTCATTGTTACCGTCAAATTATTGCGCTTGCTCAGATTCAACGCTCACATTTGCCAAATGTCGGCTTCTTTGCGTAAGGCCGCCGGACATATCTCATCATTTTCTGTCATCTTCATCATTCTCCTGATTGCTTTCGCAAACCTGGGAATGCTGGCTTTCGGAAATGTTGTCACCTCGTATTCTTCATTCGTGGAAACAATTAGTGCACTCTTTCAGAAATTTCTTGGTGGAAAGTTGCATTTCTACGAGATACAGAACGAGAATCGTATTATTGGACCTTTGTTTGTGTTTTTCTACATGTTATGTATGGGTTTTGTACTAATCAATATGTTTATAGCAATTCTCAATGATTCTTACGACAAAGTGAAAAACATCTCGGGAGGTACATTCCCAGATGCCAAGCTTGGCAGTTTTATGCGGAGGTATTACAAGTGTCATCTTGGCATGGCGCATGATACATTTAAACGTAAACTTGGGAGGCTGGGTTACCGTCACAAACTTTGGGATCGTAGACGACGGGAGTCGGAGGAATTTAAGAAAGACGAAATTCTTGGCAGTTTTGTTTCACTACCTTGTGATTACCCACATTACACTTCGCAAGATATGCTATATTCCTCCCAGGTGGCTCTGCTAAGACATAATAATCCGACGGAAATGGAAACAGCATTAGACGAGAAACCGAAAATTAGCAGTGAGTCAGAAACAAGATTGAACACTGCTACACTGGAGACAATAGGAGAATGTTCAACACCCGCCGAAACTGATGGTTCGTCTTCCTCTTGCGAGCTGCTGGACTTGATATCTGAACTTCCTGAGTCGTTGGTGGACGATGATGATACAATGACAAATGTCCGGCAGAAACTCGCCGAAGTTGGTGCGGTGTTGAGGCTATCAAAACGTTCGTACCGTCGTTTTTCTGCAAGTGGAGATAAATTTGTTGTAAAAAGAGATTTTCAAATTGGCACACCAGTGGCTATAACGTTTAAGGGAAGGCGACTTAGTCATAATTTTCAAGTTATATAAAGCCATCTAACGCCATAAATAGCCATATAATGTATCAAAAGCTTATAGTATTGGTAGAAGCTGTTCATAATTGATTAACAAATCTGAGAGCCGACTTACTACAAAAGAAACCACTATCATGTTGTTTGTGTCAAGGAACAAAATAGAAAAATATGAAACCATTGCAACTTTTGATGTCATGTTTTGTAGTTGGTTGGTCAGTGCGAGTTATGGGAAAAGACAGTCGAGTGTGTGTTCTGATTCTTTAAACATTCAAACTCAAAGTTTTTAGCTTCTACTAAACAATTACAAGTTGAACAATACAGTAGACATCCTCAAACTGAATCACACAAATTGAGTTCCCACATGCAAAGATTGTTTTTAAAACGGTGCGACTAACATTTTTTCCTTGCTTGGTTAATTGTTTCTTTAAACTCGTAAAAATCCAAACGAGTCAGACGGATCTCCTTAGCTTTTCGAGGGCACAATCTAAGATACTGAAATATCGGTTTTTCTTGATCCATGCTCATAGGTATGATTTGTCCCCATTTAACAGTAACGTTTTAATATTATAGCTTTTAAAACCTAAGTTCGCAGAAAACGTTTGAAATATTGATTTAGTAGGTGTGCCACAAATTCGTTCAAAAATAGTTTTCTGCTTTTTTTTCCCTGCAGGTTAAATTCACTATTTTTTTTATTAAAAAGGATTATTGTTCTTGTTGCTGGTATTTAATTAGTCATCAGAATCTTTCGCTTCCAGGGATAACGATCAATTATTTCCACCTGATTTCGTGTGTTGATCTCTACAAGTCCTCTCATTTCATTGAACATCCTTTCAGAATTGCAAAACATCTAAATGATCCTACTGATGATCAATTTTAAGTACTTTATCATTTTCAATAAATGTTTACTTTTTCATCTGTAGAATAGACCCTGTTACCTACAAAACCACAACTGTGTAAATGCTAGTTTGAAAAGAATAACTGTTGCCAATACCAGACGTTTAAAAAATACGGCTTATTCATACAGTTTTAACATATAGCTTGTTTTAACTGGCTGTAAAATGTGTTCCGAGGTCAGGTAAGGACTGTGTTATTAGTGGCTGCCAGAAGCACTTGTAGTGTGTTACTTGGTTCAACCTCGTGAGCTGCGTTTTCATAATTAAGCATTACTAAGCTGCAGTGTTTACATTTGCTACACAGTAAGTCATTAATATGAGATTTTGAGTTTATTGGTATTTTAAAACAGTGTATCCACCAGTATACTGAGTAAAATATACCTTAACAAAGTTTTTCAAACGATATCAAATGAGAAATTTTACAATCTGTTATTTTTGGGAAGGATTGTAAGAACTTTTTATTTGCTATGAAATTGTCTAGACAAACTTTAATTGTTTTTCCATTTATATTTAAATTATTCTCAATAGGCAGAAAAATATATTAAGGAGTTAATTAAAAGGTACTCAAATGAAGAGTGGGTAATGCCTCCTAAGTATGTGGAATAAAGAGGTTGTGATACTAAAATATTTTGAAAAGACAAAACTATAACGTGATGATCAATTTTTTGATTTGTCTATTTAGCGTGTCAGAATCGAAAAACTTGAAATTTGCATATGGCGTGAAAGCAGTTTATGATTGAAGAAGTTTCAGTTGCGTGCGTCTCCTAATTCCAATTTAGAAATGCAAAACATAGCAATAATTTATTTCGATGATTAAAATGGTGACAAAAGTTTGTTAGAATTGTCGAAAACAAAACATTGCTACATATCCCTAAAATTTCTGCGGCAGAGTGTCCGTGTGGTTAACGTGTTTGACTCCTAATCCAAAAGTCGTCAGTTAAAATCCCAGCCTGACAACTGTGATGCTTCCTGCATCAAGACACTTTACGCAATTCGTTCCAATTGACTCAGCTGTATAAGTGGACACCAGCTCTGCTGGGGGTTAATCTGTCATGGATATTGTCTCCCTACCAGAAGGATTCACGGAATCTTATCAGCTAAAACTACAGAAACCAGAGCCGGCTTTACCAGAAGCTTGGATAAAGTTTTGTTAGTGTCCAAAGAACAAAAAGAAGTGTCAATAATGCGCAAGAGTAAATGTTCTCAACCACAGTATTCCATGTTCAAGGTAAGTTTATTTTTTGTTAGCCTAAACAGAAGTCAATCAGAAGTCATCCAGGAGTCAGTCAGAATTCATCTGTGCCATCCTTCACATTTCTCGACATTATTCAAGTTTAATCTACCTTTACTGTTGCAATACGGTGTGAATGGCTTCATTTCGAGAACGATTACAGCAGAACGGATTGAAGTTATAAACTCTGAAGCGAGTTTGGCGTTGACCCACAGGGTTCATTCTTAAACTGACAAAATAATATAGCGCCAAAATGTATTGATCCTTAGCAATTGTGATCCTTAAAAAAGGTTTCGCTGTCGAATTAAGTCGTTTTGATCAAAAACTTAGATTAAAAATGAAAAAAAATTGTTTTGGATGCTTTTGAAATTCTTGCATGGAACAACCGTCGAATTGTTCTCTTTTGAAAGTGGTTTTGTTTTGTATTTTTGAACAATGTGTCGCTTCAGAGTCAAATTCAAAATTTCGTTCGGTTTTCTAAGACGACTAAATGGTTGAACAACTGAGACATCTAGTACCTTATCACAACGTTTGCTATTTACCTAAAGCTATGGGAATTGATACGATGTGAACCAACTTAGGCCGTGTTAACATGATACCGGATCGAGTTTCATTTCAGTTCCAGTTCCAGTTCCATAGTCAGTCTCTATATTCATTTACATGATACCTCAAATCTCATTCCTGTACGAGTCATTCCGAAATGAATTTATTCTGGTAGTCGCACCGGATCGAGAAATTCGTTTCGAAGGAAATTTGGCCGCACGTTCCACAAGTATCATGTAAAAGTGGCACGTGCTCATTCCTGTACCGAATTAGGCAAGCGGATTGGTTGATGATCATGTGACTCTCATTTTCGATCCGCCGATGCTTTTACCGCACTTTAAAATCCAAATGAAAACGCCTCTGTAAACGTGGAATGAAAAATGTGTGTCGAACTGGAATGAAATTCCTCCAAGAACACACGTATCATGCAACGACACGCACGCACATATCATGAATCGATATGTACGCACGTATCATTTAACGACACGTACGCACATATCAAGCAACGACACGTACGCACGTATCATGTAAACATCAGTGACCGACGCGCAAAAGTATTACCCATGCTTTGATTTTTGGCTCCACTCCATTTAAAAGGTTTCTGCGCGTGCGAGTCCAATCCTTTCTAAAACGAATTCCCGCTAAATTTGGTCACGTGAGACCTCAGGGACCGCGAAACTGCTTTGAGACTCGTAGGGTTGATTATCGACTTGCACCTGAGGGAGCCCTTTAGTAATAGTTTGGGGATGATAGGTTCCCATTCCCCTCGTTTTTGCGGTCCTTTGACCTGAAAGAAGGTTTCAGCAACACAATAGGGGAAATAACGGACGAAGAATGAATGCAAGTCTCGCAACCAACATCATATATATCATTTGACTTCTTCCAAATTGTTCATTCCATTTTGAGAGAGATTTTATTAGAGCCGTTCTTTATATAATCTAAATACAAGAAGTTCGAATACTCTAAATTTGGATTTTTACTGTATTCCACTTCGAGCTAGCAGTTCAGGAATATATAGTCCAGTTTCGTATTCGTAGTTGCCGCTGATTACAATGACGACAGTCTCGTTTACTCAGCTTTAGCCTCGACTTGGTGTTGAATATGCATAAATACCAGCGAGAACGAATGGCCGCTTACAATACACAGAGTTGTAAATAGCTCATTACTACATTGGTATTTAAGAACAAGTCGAGGCTAACGCTGAGTAAACGAGTCTGTAGTCATTGTAATCAGCGGCCATAACAAATACGAAACTGGTCTATTACCTTTCCGGTTGCCATCTCCACCACCACACAGCCCAGACTCCAGACATCAGCGGCACGGCCATACCCGGCACCTTTGTCCATCGTGATCATCTCAGGAGCCATGTATGCTGGGTCAGATAACATGTCAATAAATTATTTCTCCTCCAAGGTTTACTGATCCCACCTTTTAGTGTCAAACGACTAAATTCGTAAAACGTGAATTCCAAATAATTACCACCTTTATCAAAAAAACTTTGGTCTTACCTCTATTGTTCACTATTTTGTCTGCAGACTGATTGATTACACTGTGCTTATATCGGATACTATCAGATCAAAAGCTTGTTATGGAACATCTTAAACGAATTAATCACAACCTGGCTTTTCGGTTCCTTAACTTCGATATATTACCATTCCGCCTGAAACAAAAGACATCAACACGAGGCTCTGGAGAGAAAAATATGGAGTTTGTATGTTTGTTTCAGGCCGAACTTTAATATATCGAAATCAATCTATGATAATAACATTAACCACTTATTTATGATAAGTTTGCAACTGGTCTTTTCATTGTCCAAACTGTGTCTGCAATCTAACTCGTGATAAAAATATCGGTCTCCTGCTTCGAGAACCTCCAATTTTGTTGTCACTCGTACGTAAAATAAACGACATATTTGCACCCACAACAACTTTCACCTTTACGTCACATGTTCTACTGCGTTGGTATTTTGATTCATACACACTCTGACCGAACTTTCTGGTTAGTCCCTCACCTACGCGTTCATTTGCCGCTTCATTACCACCTTAATTACCCATGACCAGCTCCCATCTGGCCTTATAGCTCAGTTGGTAGAGCAACGAGTGATCTATTCCGAAGGTCGTGGGTTCGAATCCCGCCGCGGTCAGAGATTTTTTCTCTTTCTCCGTGTTGGCCCATTTCCTCACTAGGGCTTTCACTCAGAAGGTATTACTTGGGATATTTGTAGAGCACATTGTCTTATGACATTTATATCTTTATATGGTTTTTAAACCGGTTTCATCTGTTGTGCTTGTACAAACGGGTATAACTTGCGACATGTTACAAGCCCGCTATACCAAAAAACCGGTAAAAACATATGTAGCTACGGAGCGACCTTTCACATAACGAACCTATTTAGCAGGTAAAAGATAGGCTCTATTACCAAGGTAACATACCCACATTCCATCAGTGGTATAAGATACATGATATGACCCCCTTTTTCGTTGTGGAAATGCTGGGAAATGAATAATTAATTAAATGCTGCGCCGCTGAGCAAAAAATATTTGTTTAAAGCGCCGCGAATTTTTGTTGAGTAAAATGCCCACGTGGTAGTAATGAGCCCAACTCTATGGAAAAATTGAAGAAAAGTGTTGAAAAACTAGCCCTAAACGGATAGAAACTTAAGGATATATACGTGAAAGAAAATCGAGCGACTTTGATTGCCCCAGGCTCTCTTGGCGAGCGCGAAGAAAATCCTGTCGTTTATAATAGAAAATAAATAACCCTCAAGAAACATACTACTTCTTAAGGCCTGGCTAAACTAGGATACATGTAGCGCTCAACATTGTAGCCGAAATGTCGCCAGCATATGTCCTAGGGTGACTAAACATGCAATCTACAATCGAGCGACATGGGATACATGTAGCGGATACAAGAAATGTTTCTGATGTTTCCAAAAACATTTTTGGTGTCTCGGCTACAAATGTTGTCACGCGCTACAATGTTTCCGAGGTGGCTAAACTGAGAAACATTCAGGATACATGTAGCGAGCGACAATGTAGC
>JAOBYF010683287.1:0-14789 GCA_025403605.1 Parazoanthus darwini
AACTGACAAGTCTGCCACTGGGCGAACATGTCTGTCAGTTAGCTGTTGCTGGTGATGTCATACCCCTGTTTGGTTCGCGCGCACAGAGTTATATTTTATTTTATCTTTGGATAATTTCTTAATCTCAAAAATCTGATCAGAGTCGTACACAGCGCTACCTCTTAAAAGAGGTTAATGCGTAGTTTGAGCAATCGGCAGATATCATAGCAGTGGCTTCAGATAATGAGTTCAACCATGCTTAAGTTTTGGAGTTCAGACTAAAAGAATTTCAGAGAGGGTACTTAGCGAAAGGACAATATAAGACAATGAAAGCTCGTTTCAGTTAGATACTACTTGAGGAAAGATGGTCGATACCGGTTCTTGTTGGACTGACTATTACTGAGAAGTTGAGGGAAAGGAATGTTGCGCTGAAGTGAAATCAACATACGACAAACCATGGTTGACAATACAAAATTGGTTTATTAAGTTGTTGATTGCAAACATTACTTAAGTTCTTTATTTACTACAGTTACTATCTTACAATTTTGCTCCAAAATATAATTTACTATATCATAGCATTATAACTAGCCAGAATGATAATTAAAGACCTTTTGTTGCAGTATATCGCTAAAAAGGATTGCAGTAAAAAATTCACTTTTTTGTAATAGTGCATGTTCAAATTAATATTTTTATTCCTTGGAACTTTTTTCTCTTTCTCATTGCTGAAGCTTTTCCCGTTAGAAAAATAGTTTCGTAAGCCTAGCATCACTTTTTTGAAAAGTATCTGTATTGCATGCTACCTTGTTATTTGCTGCAAACTTAAACTCTTAAGTCCCATTCACACTGGGGACGCAAATGCAGACGCAGGAGCAGAAAACACAGGTGTGAATGTAAGTGACACAGACGCAAGAAAAGGGAAATTTTCCTTTCTATTGCGCACGCCTTGCGCTTGCGTTTGCTCAAGCAAGCGCAGACGCAGACGCAAGTCAGAGACGGAGACAGTCACGCATGCGCGTCGCTTGCTTCATTTGCGTTCCCAGTGTGAATGTCCTTGTGCTTTGGTCTGCATCTGTGTCTCTAGTGTGAACAGGCCTTAACAGCAAATCCTCCTAAAGACGCAATTTCTTTAATTTGAAATAAACGCGATATTCTGTTCACATTATGGAAAATTCGTCGACTGCTGTTCGGGATCAGGAAGGTTTCTGGTTCCGTAGAACTCTGTGATGTAAACAGAAAAAAGGTCAGATCACTAAACTTCGAATTTCATAAAAGCATTAAAGAAACGTTTTAGTGCGTGTTTGTCTAAATAAACGGACAGTTTAATAGGATGTTGAGTAGCATAGGTGCAAATTACACAGTTGGCAAGGAAAAAAAGAGAGAAGTATTGTAGAAAGAGGTTATTCCAGTCTTGTATCGATCATCAACGGCTTTAGACTGGGTTTGTGTTTGGTATGCGAGCGAATTTCAGACTATCTGTGACACTTATTCTCGAGACCAAGATACTCATTGACAGCGTAGCGCCATGGCACTTGCACAGGTGAAACTTGTGTTCTACTAGAATCAAACTTCCAAATGTAGCCAAATGTGCGAATATAACTACCCGTCAAAAAAATTTCGGACAAACTCTGAAACTAGTCTTGCAATTGCAGGCCCGTAGGCAGGAATTTTGTTGGGGGGTGCAAAATTAATTTCGTTAACTTGGACTCTTAAAAGCCAAATGTATGAGACAATAACACTTACGGCGGTTTTTGTTAGTCGTTTCGAATTGCGGTAGCACAAACTTTTACGAAAAACCTATTTGGGTTTCTTATTAAACCTCTAAATTCGGACCTTTTTGGGTCCTGCCTAAGGGCCTGAATTGAGAGCGTTTTGGAATCCTAGTCTGAAACAAACTGGACTAAGTTCAAGATTATTGCTGCTCAGTGTGTGGATTAACCAAACAAGCAAAGATGCGTAAGGTTTTTTCTAAAGGAAATTTTTCACTTGTCTACACCTTGTCTCAGCTCTGAGTGATTTCTAATAGAGGTATCTGTATGAGAGCTGTAAATGGAGACTTACCCTCGTAAACCAGGAACAGTCTCCACAGACGGAGGGCAGCAATCATGTGGAGATATTTGGCATATGGTTCTTCGATATACCTGCATGTTATCAGTGAATAAGAAACTTAAATTTTGCTCAGATACACTGTCTGCACGGCACGGCATAGCATAACACAAGACAACACGGCGTAGCGCAGCACAGCACATCACAGCATGGCACAGCACAGCATAGCATAGCATAGCACAGCACAGCATGACACAACACAACATAACACAACACAACACAATACAACACATAACAACACATGAATTGAGCTCCTGCTTTATCATGATATGACGTTACAAAACTTGAAAAAGTACTGATTCATGATTAGGTTAGGTAATCTTTATTTAACTAGGGTAGTCCTTTCAGGTATCAATAGAAGCCGTAGGTCATATCATTTTTAAGTTTACAATAAGGTGTTACTGAATACAATATAGAAAAAGCCTACTTTAAATTTAGTATCAAAAGTACATTAAAAAATACCTACAAATCTGATAAAAACTGCTATGAGAAATATGTACATGAATAAAATGCATTATGAATAATTAGAACAGAAATTTTGACGGCGTAATTAAAGGAGACAAATGTCTTATGAGCTTTAATTTGATTTATCCTTTCATTAGCGCTATGTTGCATCAAGTGGAAACAAAAAATAGATTAACAAAACAAACAGAGAAAAGAGGTACATTGAGTTATTCTTACTTAAATCCTTGGCTTGCAGTTACTTCACAAAGGAGGTAAAAGGCAACTAGAAAAGCATCAAGGACCTAAAAAATACAAAAGAACGGAACTCAGCCTCGTCAGTCACTTGTTTGCAAGTTTTAGTTGTTATTGCAAATCATTATTTTGTACAGCAACGTTATTAGCAGTGATCTTAGAAACTTTCCAACATAATATTTTTACTTCTGTTTGGCTCATGAGTTTGTTCCATATATTCCAGCACCCAAACTCTTCCCACTCTACGTGGTGGCTAAGTAGGGCGAAGCAGGGAGAGCGATTACCCTTCCCCTCAGTGGATTACTGCCTCGTGAAAACACCAAGAAATTGCTAAGAAAGGCAAAATATTTCTCAAATGTTTACTAACCTCCATTTTGAGTTTGAACATAGTTTTCCATAATGTGATGATCTTTGCTAAGAACTGAGGAAATTAGAGAAACAATGACTACACCACCGAGTGCTCTCCTTTCTAACTAAAAATACAACTAAGAAACGAATACTAAGATTAAAGATCAAACAGTCAAAAAATTTTGTTATTCGGCTTTTAAAATTGTGGTTTTTCGTGCCGCAAAAGAGAATCCACAGTTTGCCATATGTCTAATAGTCAGTAATATTGTTGAAAATAATTAATGATAACGACAATAATAATGATAATAGTAGTAATAATAACAGTAATAAGGATTTTAGTAACGGTTAAACTGAGTAACTCTTAATTCCCGACTAGAGACTTAAATTATTACATGAACAAAAATGAGTTACTATAATAAATGAGGGCAACATGCATATCTGGAACAATTACAGCGGACGTTTGTAGCTACAAGATAACACTATTCAGAACTAAGAACTATCTTCAACAACCCCCATGCCCCAAGACAAAGAAAGCGTCCTTAGAAATTCAGTTTGGTTACTTACCTCAAATACAAACATAAAAAGAATAATTACACAAAGATACAATAACGCCTCTGTTGTGTCCTGGCTCAGCCGTATATCTACCCAAAGAAATACAAAATACAAATTAGTACAGCGTACGATGAAATCTAATTTATCTCAATATTCAACCCACGTTTGGATCGATAATTAGATCAATTTCATAAGGCGATGAGGAATGAGAAGTCTAATCAACTGCTTTAAAAGTTGTAGTTGTGTTTTCAATCTTGGGACACGAACACAAGCACGAACACAATCACAAACACAAATACAAACACAAACACGAAGACCAAGACGAACAATAACTACCATAAGCACAAGGCTTATTTTAGTGGCATTGAAATAACTGTGTACTACCTGACTGTATTTCTTCAAAGTCTTGCAGAACAATAAAAATGATGATCAGAAAGTCTGCAAGAGAAAGCAGCACCACCAGTAGGTCCATATAACGGTGCCATACTATCTGTAGCAGCTTCTGGCGCCAAACACTCTCAGTAAAAGACGTTTTCCATCTCTGTAGAACGTAACACAATGGCATAGTTGGAACGAATACGCAATATGACGTTATGTAATTTCGTTATAAGTGCAATCTGATTTAGTACAAAAAAGCAATGCAGTGCAATGTAAAGCATTGCTAGTAAGATTGTGCAATATAATGTGATGCAATGCACTACATAGTGCTGTAATTTAAAACAATATTATGTATTTTGAAAATGTGTAACTGCAATGTAAGGGAGGTAGTTAAGGCTGATGTATTGTAATATACTGTGTAGCAATGAATGAAATGAAAATTGATTTAAGGTAACACAACGTATCGTTATATACTCAGTATACAGAAGAACGTACGATTCGTGCAAAGTTGTGTAAAATTGCAAAAGATCATATCGTAGAAAGTTGCAGGTTTGAACTACAAAACTTGTACCGAACTACATTGATTCGTCTTTCTGTTTCAGACACCTTAACTCTGAATCAAAGCTCACTGTTGTCTTAGAAGTTCACAAAAAACACTCAACATAAAATACGCAGAGCAAATAACTTCACAAGGTCTACGTTCGTTCATGACGTCACACAACGTAACGTGAGCTCAGCTGCCTTACCTCGATTCTTCTCTTGACTATTGCTTTCCAAGAGCCACAGATTTTTCTAACAAACTGAGAAGAAACGTAAGGCGTGAAATGTAATTAACAAGAGAAGAAAAAATCTTGGGGTCATTTTAGACGCCATGCAACAGCCAAATGTTTGTCAGTCAATAAAAATAGGAAGGTTGTACTGAATACAATGGTAACGCTTACCTCAATAACAAAAACAAGAAGAAACGGAATTGATGTGTATCTGTCGGCCTCCACCAGAGCCCATTTTTGCTTTTCTGCTACGACCACAACCAAACAGAGGCTATTAGATTTCCGTGAAAACTTACGTGCGAAACTACCGCAGAGAACGTACGTGAATATAAAGTGATGTGGTGGTCAGTTGTGACTCCCATCAACAAGGAGTATATTAAGATATGTGTATTAACTTAAGGTTCCAGGATGGGGAATTCTCCTCCATAATCTTGGCTCCGTTTTGCAGTTCGTTTCGTCACACGTTCACCCTTTTCGCTGTTTTCAGACCAAATTATGCGAAATCCCTACCAATTTCAGACCTAACGCTACTACTGATACCTCGGTTTTGAGGGCTAAAAGTGCATTTCATGCTCCTTTAGGGATGGAACTTATCATAACCTGAGGGTTATTTTCGTTTTTGACGCGCTCAGACTGGGGGCTTGTTAAGTTAGAAGGGGGGATGGGGGCTTACTAGCAGGAAGAGGGTGTGGAGGCGTATCAGAGGAAATACGGATTTTGAATCATTCAAATTGAAACACCACAGACAACTATTATGTCGCTGAAATAAACGGCAAATCAGTAACTGATCATCAAATACTCACCCGAGGGTATAACGTCTTCGTCTCGTTTGGGTGATCCCGGTGGCTGCTGGGACTTTGAAATTGCACTATCGATCTTCTGATCCAATCGAGACCAAAACGATTCCACCAAGTTGTCCACAAATGCCGGCGACAGCACTTCTTCACTCGGGGACGAATCGCCACTACTAGGTGACGATATGTCGCCGTCTGAAAACAAGTTTCTGGTGGGAAAAACAAACGCGTGATAGCAAAACTTTCCCCCAAGCCTGCGTGGACTCTTGACTGAACTCGTTCTTTCTCTGAGCTACATAACTGAGCACCCAGAAATAAAAAAATAGGACAAGAGCTGTCTACCGAAGGGCTGTTCACGTTAGAGACGCAGGCGCAGATGGCAATCACAAGGACATTCACACTGGGGACGCAAGTGAAGCAGGCGACGCCAGTAAAAAGGTTGCGCATGCGTGATTGTCTCTGTCTTTGGCTTGCGTCTGCGTCTGCATCTAAACCTTGCTTCACCGCAATTCACACTAGAAAGCTCGCGAAGTAAGAGCAAACGCAAGCGAAGGCGTGCGCAGAAAAAAAGTTCCCTTTTCTTGCTACTGCGTCTGCGTTTGCATCTTTAGTGTGTACAGGCCTTTAGAGGTTTTCAGAAAACAATGCTACAAGCTTTTATCTTACATTAACGAACAATACACAATCATTGATTAGCTTGTACAAAGTTTGATGTGATTCGGATAATGCTTTTTCCTAATTGCTTGTTTCTTAGACGAGATAAAGTAACACATGTGCAAAGGTTGTAGCATTCAGAAGACTCAATGATGAACTGCGTACACCACTCTCTCTGTAGAGCACTGCATTCTGGGATTTATTGAATAGACGGGCTCAGATCTATTGTAGCCTCTAGCGTGGCTAGACATTCAACATGTCTAAATAGTGGTCATTTTAATGAATACCATTTAATAAAACAAAGTAGTTAGTTCAATTTTTTTTAAAGAAAAACATATCGGAAGTAAGACCGGGAATTAAATTGTCCATGAACGATTTTGCGCCATACTAAACTGAAAACTACTGTGACGTCAGTTACTCTATGTCGCAAGCTGAGACTCTTGTGAACACATGTAAATTTAATAGTTTTGCTTATGATATTCTTTGCACAATGCAGGTGCCACTGTGGCACTTTACCAAAGGTGACGTCACAGTTTTCAAAATGGCGTCCCCCAAGCCGGGGGCCAAAACCACTACGTGTTTTATACAAAACATTAACGCATATTTTCCAAAATTAATCTGAATATTTGTTGTATTAATGCCGAGTTCTTTCCCCTTAAAAATCGTTCAGACTGATACATAGTATTGTTTACCATCCGCTCTTCTGAGTCCAATCAGCAAAGCGATCAATAAATTATAATAAGTTTCTACCTTTCGTTCTCAGACACATTGTAAGTTGGAAAACCGCCACTTGCAAGCTCTTTCGGCCTTCGAAGGTGTCTCCCAGAGTCTTTGTCCTTTTCTTTGTTCCTTCAATGAAATAAATGAAAGAGAATCATCCACTTGCAATATCCAACCTTCCCTTGGATGAAATAGCTCTCCATCGTGATCTTTACCTGTCATATTTGATTCTCTCGTCAGACATTTGGTTGTGTATGACATGTGTTCATGTCTGGCACTCACTTTACTGCTTGGTGATAAATTTTGTTTTTGGTCATAAATGGTTAATTTACTGGTTCCTGTTGCTTTATAAGCATGAAATTGCAGACAAGAACAATGCTAACAAGTTATTACTCCATGATCTCCAGATTTTTGGTACCAGTGGTTCTTGGGGAAAACAAATTATTTTCAACAGGTTGCGGGTGAGCGTGTAACGCCCATATAGACAGCGTATTTATAAACTTTTATAACTCTGTTTGTGTTAAATTTGTCTGCCAATAGGAGCAGAGTTTGATCAAACTTTTAAGGGCAATTTAAGAACAACCTCAAGCTTTGGCTTAATTTCTCTCGAGCTAAAAAACACTGGCAAAGTTCTGAAATGACGCCACATAATCTCGTTTTTACAGCTAAAGCAAGCAAAAAAATTACGCATGCAATTAACCTTTTAATAGTCTCAAAGAAAAACAAGATTCGAACGATTTGTTTGGTTTTCATTTCGCTTGTTTGAATTCTTGCTTTTTGCGAACTGTTCTCTTTTTCTGCAAGTTCACGTTTTCCATCATGTTGCCAACAGTACATATGTTACATGACGCATCATAATATCAAGAATGTAATCTCTTGGGTTCAAAACAGGGAGAATGTAAAGCAAAGAGTCATCAGTAAAATTATGTACAGTTATTTATTTCAAAAAAACTTGAACTACTTGAAAAGAATAAAAGAAAGCACGAAATGAACTGTGGAACCCCAATTTTTACGCTGTATCAAATTTACACTGAGGAAAAAAGAAACGTACGAAATTATAGATTTTTTTTGTAAGAACTTGATAATTTTGGTTCTTAATTTTTGGACAAATTCAGCCTCAAATTGTTCACAATTTCAAACAGGAAAACAACTTTTCTAGTTGGAAAATATAGGATTTTGCCAACTCTGAAACAGAGCTTGAGTCTGAAATTGTTCTCGACTTGTTCTTAAACTTAAGAAAATCCGCGAGCCTCAGTGCTCTAATAGAGCTTGCTCAGCTTACAGAAAGAAAGTACGCAATGGGACACGAACACGCACGTTTGTTTTATTCCTTTATTAGGGGCCGTCGGAAAATCGATTCCGTCCCGCTTAACGTCAATTGGACGTTAAGGTCTTACCCCCTCCCTTATGGTCCACTTTTGTTTTTTGTAATCTATCTTTCATATATGGTACTATTTATAATAGTGTTATGAATTTGGTACACGACATGACATGTTGATGTTTCTCTGCCGCGAGTGGTCGCTATAAAGCGCTTTTATCATACACAAATGTAAACATTCGACAAAATCATTGCAGAAAGTATAGATATAAACATACCTTTATGTCATATGTGCTGCCGTCCTCCAGCATATCCATGAACAAGTCCCTGAATTATAAGCATAAAATACCACACAGCAC
Organism: Parazoanthus darwini; assembly: GCA_025403605.1. Taxonomy (NCBI): domain Eukaryota; kingdom Metazoa; phylum Cnidaria; class Anthozoa; order Zoantharia; family Parazoanthidae; genus Parazoanthus; species Parazoanthus darwini. Next base: position 8,672 of record JAOBYF010683287.1, read on the forward strand.
AAATAATCGTCATCCGCCATCTTTTTTCATATAATCGAAGCATGCAGGCGGCCAGCGGAGTTCAGTTTGTTATTGCAAATTTTGTTTAATTTTTTAAGCAATATCCTGTTTATTGACTTGGTGGAACACTGCTGCCTACCTGGTAGACTTTGATGCCTGAAACGCGTTATAAATTAATATAATATATGTTTGTCCCTATCAGAATGTACACATATCACAACTGAACAGGGCATTTATTTAGATATCATTAAAGCGCATTGTCCATTGATTCCATTTAAGTTGTATTGAATTGAATTTCCAAGCTCAATTTCATATGCTTTCCTTTTCATTTTTTATATTATTTCAAGCCTTTTTCCTTAACGTCTACGGTCAACTTCCTCACCCCCTCCCCCCTCTTAACGTCCAATTGACGTTAAGCGGGATGGAATCGATTTTGCGACGGCCACTTATTTCAAGTGTATCAAATTTATAGACTTAATTTTATCATTTTCGCAGAGTAATATAATGTGTCTGCTTCAGGTAGAAATCTAAGAGTCGCTGAATAAATAGACGCTTGTCGGCAAGCACCTGAATCTGGGGTAATTTCAATGTCGTGAGAAGGTGATTTCGAGGTTTTCAAGTGTCACGAACATTCGTCGCAATATCTCAAGTACATTAACGGTTAGAGAGAAGAGAAGTATGTTTTCTTTAAATGTACATCAACATTGTTTCATACAGAAATTTTAAAGGAAATCTAAATTTTGATCGAGTGGTCGATTCATACACGGACAGCCTCTTAAACTCGTAAGACAGATAGAAGAAAGACAAAAATGACTTCCTTTCTTTATTTCCAAAAGCTGATAAAAAAAAATGGTTTGTTTAACTCTGTCTATCACCGAGGCACGGCTCTTGGCCTTGGCTGCGAGGCAGCGGCATTGTAGAGCCGTGTGTGCATGAGCTGCGGGGAGAAGCAATAACAGTAATAGCATGGGAAATGTCAACAACACAGCAACAAAACTACGGGTGCACTTCCGCGGTCAAGTGGGCTTTGAAACCCGCGGATATAACTTCAAAAAGTAGATATCTTTTGTCCACTTTGCCGCTCAGTGTTTTTGTGTGTCCAGCCGATCACTTTTGCAGTACAAGGCAATGTATTTTGGGTAGTTGCCAAGTAAAACAGCAGTTTCTAAGTTGTAGTAGAGTCGTTTGATTGAATTGCGTCACTGGGCGACCATTTCTGATAGCGACATTTTTCTTTCTTCGTGTACTCGATTCTTCTTCCTTCTTCCGTTTTACTCATCTCCCTCGGAGTGAGGATTCTTATGAGTGAACTGATTAAATAAAGTTAAGTAAAGGCACTTTATTTATTGAGGGTAACACACTTACATCCATAAGGTCTAATCTTCCTTGTGGCCCTCACCACAACACTGGGGTTACCCTACTCTTCGAGAAGTGTGTGGGTTCTCTTAAATCCCCTAAGATAACATTACAGGAGACCAGACCAACGGCTTAACGTTCCTGTCCACGGACGGTGTGGAGAAAGAAGGTCACCCAAAGTTCAACCCTCGACCAGGCCGGTGATTGAACCCGGAACCTTCTGGTTGGCAGTCAGAGATCTTACCAACTGTGCTAAGCTCTCACAGACTGATATAAATTGCTTTCTTGTTGTTTGGCTAGCTGGCCGATTGTGGTGAGCTTTCTAGCTCGTGTGATGGCTCCCTTGTTAATTAATTCGTGCGATTTGTTAACGCTGAACCTTGTGAGCAAACTTGCGAGCTGTTTATACTTTTTGAAACACGCTTTAGTTCACAAAAACACTTGAAAGAAGTGCTCCCGCGTACTTTTCAATAAATAGATGCAAAACAGCGCAAAGAATGTTTGTGTTACTCACTTTTCGACTCCAGAGTCCGAAGAATGGCAAAGACTAGCACTTGAAGACGCACAAACACTAAAGTTGTACTGTTTAGTTACTTACGCTACGCGGAAATCCTCTCTGATTGGTTGGTGTGCTGATGGAAAGTGTTGACGTAAATTCTTTTGTTATCTTACATTACGCGGAAATCAAGATCCTTTCTCCCTGTAGCTTATGCACACAGCTCTATAATGATGCCGCCTCGCAGTCTCGGCTTCTTGGCCTCGGCTGCTCGATGGCAATTAGCAATTACATAATACTACGGTGATTGCTGGACCTCTATTAAGCAGCCCTTTATCAATAGACCAACCTCTATTAATTTGAAAGACCATAAGTACTTCTCAGTCATTTAGTTTAAATTATCGTCTGTTAAGCGGCTGCAGCCACCAATGAGCAGTCCAAAATTTTTTAATCTGTTATTTACCTGTTCTAAGCAGCCACCTCAAAAGAGGTCTGTTGCATCTTTAGCCCCAAGGGAGTTGATTGTGATACGGGAGTTATTCTAAGTAGCATATTAGGTGGTTTGCGTGTGACATCATATAGCCGCCATGTTGGTGTACAATAACAATAGAGTTGCAATTACTTTTTTTTGTTGTGTACACCAACATGGCCGCCACGCCTTTTGTCTTTTGAGTCTCTGGGGATTGAGTGCAAACCAGAATAACACGTTGTTTAAGTTAAGTGTCGTTTACTATAAGTAACAGGACTACATGCTCTCCAATTTAGAAATAGTTGGATGAAAACTGAAAAAAATCCGGGGACAGTCAGCTTGGACAAGGCTGCAGGCTGAGTCCTGTTAAAAAGTTTGAGCTGTCGGAGGAATTTTTTAAACCCAATTATTTCCAAAATTGGCCAAGCAGATAGTTCTCTTACTTATTAATTATATAGCTACCAGAGTGCCCCGCAACCATACCGATTTAGGTGGGATTGTCCCATTTTGCTTGAGAGTCCTGAATCCCGACTTGACTTCAGTTGGGACACGAAAATCCCAATTTTGAAGATAAGCTTCCACAAGACAACGAGAAGAGAAAGATAATTTCGTTGAATTATCAAAATATATATTTGTCTCACGATCGAACACTAGAACTGCTTAACTTGGATATCCAGGTGAACTCCGAGTTGCAGTCATTATGAATGACGCAAGAACTACAAAATCAAGTCACAGAACGAGGCTGGTCTGTGTGGAAGGGTTGCTAGCTGAGTCTGGGAAGTCTGTACTGGGAACGATAGCAAGTCGCGCGAACACACGGCATACAATACCACTCCATTGGCTCGATAAATTGTAATCAAATGTTTGTGCCACATGATTAAAAAATTAAACTAAATAAATGAAAAGAAGATAAATTAAAACGTACATATTTTGGTCCTTCATAAGTAGCTAAGTTTGTATTTTGTGAACATTAAAGGAGGTGTGACAATAATTATGGAAAGTTAACAAATGACAACACTTGTTTTTATCAAAATTAAGAAGAAAACAGCGATCAATTTTCGAAACCATTTTCACATAAATATCAGTTTGAAAGTGGTGCAAATGGAAGTCTAAGGCTTCTAGATTTCAAAATTTTCTGGGGGAGCATGTCCCCAGACTCCCTAGAGGATCGCCTCTTCGGCACTCGCTAAAGTTTCCCATACCATTCAAGTTTTCTGATTGCACTTGGTCCGTAGGTTGGACACTGAGCTACTGATTTTCCAAATTCCACAAAAACAGAAAAATTTGGCAACTCGGGATCAAACTCAGCCATTTCTTGTCCACAAAGACTACGCGCGAGAAGAGCTGTCTTGCTGTTGACGCTTGCTTTGCACTTATTGGCTAATTTCCTTTTCTCTTAAACTCGATTGACTTAGACAAAGCTAGCCCATTTTTTTAAATTGGATACTTCATTTATTTTCATATGAAAGTCTTTGAAGAAACCATCCAGTTAATTATTTCTAATTGGACAATTAAGAAGATAATACATGTAGTTTGGTTAATACTACAAAGATCATTCACCTGACAGTTCTATAACTTAAAAACAAAATAACAAAAAGAATAGTAGTACAGTTCATCAAGGTTATAATGTCATTTTTTGAGTCCATTGAGTCAAGAGTCAATTATAATTATTAGAGACAAACCAGACACCACTGGAAATTTCATTCACCAGCATTAAAACCAATAAACAAAGGATTGACCGCACCCAGGGTTAATTGTTGGTTTCCCTCTATTAAGACTCCGCCCTCCATTAAGCAGCCACGTAGCTATTCCCCGTGGGTGGCCGCTTATTTGAGGTTTGTCTGTTACTACATTGTAAACTAGTAAACTATTTAAAAACTAAGTACTGTTGTCTCAGACTTTACAATCATGTATCTAAAGTGCATACATGACTGTATAATTATTTACTGACTTGCATTCCAGGTATTCTTAGTAGTGATGGTTCTCTTGACAATGAGGCAAGCATACGAAGACTTGCAGAGGTAGCATTAGCATACGCCAAAGCAGGTAAAGTACAAGAGATAGATATGATGAAATCCAGACAACATGTTGATTATGCGTTGGGCTTTAGGCCCCATTTTGTTTTTCTTTTTCTAGATAGGATATTGTGCTTTCACAAGGTCATTGCAATTTAGTGTAAACAGCAACATGCGTGTTTTGCGGCACAAAACAGTGACATATCACTTTTAAAAATATTGAACAGAGGGCATTTCTGTTGTACAGTTATGCTTGCGCAACAGTACAAAGGCCAAAATAATAATTTAATATAGTGTAACCTAGGCCTAAATGGCATACAAGCTAATAAACGCTGCTATGCCAGTGGAGGGTGGATTTGTGGGGTAATTGTGGATGAACCTGTGAGATGAACTTGTGGCAACCTCAACCATGATTGTAACCAGGTCAAGGTTTCAGAGAAAGGGGTACATCCTCATCTGAGCTATACTCTAGGTATGTATTTCAATGAAGGGTATGGTTTTTGAAACATTTTGGTCTCAAACCAAGTTGGTTGTAGGTTTTCACATTTTGGTCTAAAACTGGGTATCCTTTTTAGTTTATGATGAAAACGTAGGGATGTCCTGTATGATGTATGAAATGGTTGTGAGTTCAAATGTCAGGAAATTGGATAGGGAAATTCACGCAGTTTTTCTGATAATGGGTAAGGATTTCACAAAGTGATCTGTCTACTCCCACCAAATCGTTTGTGGATTATTTCTTTCTCCACACGGCAAGGATGAAACAGAATACTGTATACACCTTGTGTTGTTCTGCACAAATGACCTAAGGTTTCTCAAGTAAATTGAAAGATAAATAATTTTGCTCTCATTTTTCAGTCGATTTTAATAATTTTACATGCAGTCTTCAGGAGGTACTGGATTTTACTTCCGGATTTAAATCCGGATTTTTCTGTTGTGTCAAAAAGTCCGTTAGCTGAAGTCCCATCTTGAAATCATTGCAGGGTGTCATGTTGTTGCGCCGTCAGACATGATGGACAACCGAGTGGCAGCCATCAAAGAGGCGCTAAAGAGCCATGGGCTAGGAAGCAAGGTAATAATAATAATAATAATAATAATAATAATAATAATAATAATAATAATAATGTTGATGATGATAATGATAATAATAATAGTAACAGTAATAAATAAACAAATAATTTTATGAATCGTTTTCAATTAGATAAATGACAACAATAGCATCAATGCTCTAGTAAGATTGAAACACCATACTTTAACACTTATTGATGCACCAAGGCACAACAAAGTAAGACAAACAGAACACAAAATCTATACAGACAGCAAAGGCGGACGCAAGAGAAACGCATGCTACGCTGTTTTGAAAAGTCCACTGACCAAAGAACTCACAGCTCATAGAGATCTCGGTATAAACAGCACGAATGCAAAATAGTGTGGTGCAACTTTCTTTTTCCGTCACTTGAAGTCCACATAGCCTCCAACCCGCGGCAAAGGAAATAAGGCGGCTGCATTGGAGGCTAAAATGCACAGTTCCGTGCTCGACAGGAACTCTAACAATCAGTATATAAAATAAATAACAGTTCAATCTGTAACACCCATGTGCTACTCGTGGTACTTAGAGGGTAGCGTTGGCAAGAGGATCATCATCTGAGACCAATTGCCACGATTGATGTTCAAAATGGCCCGATGATAACTCCTAGGAAAAGCCAGAAAGTTGTATTGTACCAGTTATATTGTTTCGGAGAAGCGTTAGAATACCCCCCTCCCCCCCCCCCCAGAGTGCCCCCC
>JAOBYF010684398.1:0-14784 GCA_025403605.1 Parazoanthus darwini
ATTAAACCTCCAAATGCGGACCTTTTTGGGTCCGTGGGCGGGGGGGGGGGTACCCCGCGCACCCCCTGCCTCCGGGCCTTCTTGCGCTTGCATGTTGGCTCTAAGTTTTTTCTTTCTTTTTCTTCAGTTTCATGTATTTTATTTAACGCGAAAAATAAGCTCAGTGAGAGTGCAAAAGTTCAACGCACACTTGCTGCGCACACTTCTTGACCGAGTCCTTACTGTGATAAATTATTAAAGTAGTTTATTTCATATATTACATTTTTCATGAGATATTTTATTTTGTAGCTGCACCGTCCTTTCTACTGAGTAAAGCGTTTATTGCTGCTGGACTTAAAAGTATATCATTTTATATGGTTGACATCAGCGCCGGCCCTTTCCCCTTCTCCCCCTCGCCCTCCAGGCCAAATAAGGTTAAGGGTTATTGCTTCACTGATGTGCTGATCCATTTTGCCAGAGCATCAAAGCAAACGATATATATGACAGAAAATACACGGAAGAACTAATGCATACTTACCAAGGGCTTTCTTTTTGATTCTTGATCTGAAGCACAGAAAATAGTAAACAGAGAAATTCTTACACAATATCCCAAATCTATGTACAAATCTTTCATTGCACATACTAAAACAACCTTGATTACAGGAAATGCTAGTTTTCTATCGGACATTCACAAAGATTTCAAACAAATGGCTTCATGACAACGTACTCTGAAACAGTTTTTTGCAAATCCCGGGTAAGTTCTTACAGAAAGATATTGTGGCAAAAACAAGTTACAGGGGAGGTGTGAGGTTGTCTGCCCACCTGACTGTCTGTCTGTCTGTCTGTCTTTCTGTGCATTATATGATGGAAGTGGCACTCGGTATACTACAAAGTAAAGGAAACGTTTCTGATCAAGTTTGTTAACGAATCAGATTTTCCGTTTATGTTAATTGTAATAATAGTTATGACTGTTCGTTTTCTTGTAAGTTGTACTGCACATTTGAGTTCTATACTGAGCAAAAACCGATTTCAACGGAAATCACTTTCCACTTTCCACTTAAAAAACCACTTAACCAGCACTTGACGTTTGGATTATACGCCATTACTTGCACTCCGCAATGTAATGCATGTTTCGTTTTAATTGTATTGAAATTTTAGGCCTTAAAATGTTAAAATCTTGGGTGATTAATTTGATTCCCAGCCCTCCCCTCCCTTGGTTAGTCGACGATTGAGAGCGTTCAACCTCAGCCAAAAGAGAGACGTTCCTGCAAAAAAAGCTGAGAATGGTGTCGCAGCGATGGAGAATAATGTTGGGACACCAATGTCCCATTCGTGGCAACTGACGACGATGTGACAGTGGTGGAAGCGACAGCGATGTGTAATCACTGTTTCAGTGTCAGTGCTGTGATAACGCTGTGCATACTAGTGGAAGAACAATAACAACATTGCCTTCACAATACTGTTGACTGCCATCGCTATCCCACTAGTGTGCACATTGTTATCCCAATGCTGTTAGTCGCCGTCATATCGTTGCCATTTCAACCCCCAGGGGAAGGGGGACTCCTTATATTGGACTACAAAAAGAGGTCCGATGGGTAGTTTTGGGCTCCACAAGTAGAGAGCAATTAATGTTCATGAAAGGGTAAAAAGAAGGATTCCTTAATTCCCTTCCCCTTCGAATTCCCCCCTCCCTCGTATGAAGCTTTATTGAATTTCACTGCAGCACTCGAACTGTGACAAAGCGCTGTGCTCTTCATAACTGACATAGTATTATTCAAACTGGTGAATCACCACTGTCAGATTAGTCCTGTGTATTTTATGTTTTAGTCAAATATTTTTTCCCACTTACCTTAGCTTCTTGCGGATCTTGTTCACGAAAACGAGGATTAAAACAAGAGACACAACTGCGAATGCACTTCCAATTACTGCCAGAAGTAGCGCTGTGCTGTTAGGTTTTTCGTTACTTTCACTTTTTCCTTTGGAACCATCCGTCTCTACAGAACTGGTGAGCTATCAGAAGAGATTAAATGAAAAACAATAAGTGCAAAATCAGAAAACAATGCTGATATGCTTTGCCATAATCGTCAGGCACAACGACTTAAAGTTTTGAACTAAAAGTGACAACACTATCTCATTTGTTTCAAACAGTTCATCTTCCATCAAAATACACTGTCTTAAACAATCTCGTTGGGACCACTCACTTGAATCTCATTTTCTCATGTCTTCATTCATTTCTCCAAGATTTCTCATTTATCAATCCACCAACAGCCATTTTAATTAAACAGTGTCAATTTTACCTTAATCGATATTCCTATAGATTGATTTGTTCAAGAGTTGAAGTAGTAGTTGTAGTAGTATCAGTAGTAGTAGTAATTATTACTATTTATAAAAATAAATAAAATACTTAACCAGGGAGCCTACATCGCCAGAGGCGGTTTTCTGGAGGACCTTGCAAAGAAAAAGATAAAAGATAAAACTATAATTAATTCTAAAAAACCTATAAAACGCATCTTCTTTCTACAAAACCTATGAAATCTTAGTCAGCAAGCTAGACACAAGTAGATATGAGTTTAAAACCTTGCACCATGACAAATGTGTTGTTTCTGACTTCATTAAACCCCACTGTGTGTATTCTGAGGTATACCAATCTTCATCACACCAAGGAGCTGTTTAAAGAACTTGGTTGCAAGGCCTATATAGCCCCACGCTCAACAAGGTATAGTCTATCGACTGTTTGGAGCAATCTAATCAGATAAACGTCCTAGCTCCAGGTCCGCGCAACCATCTTCGGAACATTTTCTTTTATTTCTCACTGTAAACAAGGCTACTGACATAGATGAAAGCAAAATGTCTTTTTAAACTTAACTAACATCCGATCAAACGTTCAACATGACACAAATTACGTACTGGACCGGATGGATGATCCTCCACTCAATGGTCTACGATTGTAAACAATGGCAGTGATATTTTCATTTCGGCTGTGGCCAAATCATTGCGATCGAGTATGTCCTCGCCGGCCCACATAAAAATACCTTGTGGAATATCAGTACAATTTTCTCCCATCCAGGAATTAATTTGAAAGTTCAGGTCGTTGATAAAGTTTCCGAATAATCTTTTGATCTCTGATACACTTTGCCTAGAGTTCTTGCGACCGTCTGACTATCGAAATAAGAAACTCATGAGTGTTCTGATAAAACAGGAATTTTGACTGTATTTGACTTCTAGCATATCGACAGCATTTTCCAGCTCTTTGACGCCTTATCTCATCACTATAGCGAAAACCTTGCACGCTGCACAGCTGGAATCCACCCAAGATGCACTTCGCGCCTTTGATGAAACAATTGGAGGTTGGGTTGGCGCATGCGTGAATTGTGGCAGTTGGTCAAGCGGTGCATTAACCAAGGGGGGCAAAACTTAGAGGAAAACTGAGGGGTGTAAATTAACCTCCTTCCCAATTTGTCTTTAAACTAGATTCAAAGCAACCAATTACTTACGTATCTTGTTAGAAGCAAGGAGTAAGAAGAGGGTGTTGGATGTATTGTAGAAACCACCTGCACAGGTTCTGAGGATCCAGCTGCCAAAATAACTGAAATCCATTGTGAAGTCAGAACTGCATTATTTAATTAACTTATAATAACAGCTTACAATAATGACAACCAAAATAATAGTATTAAGAAATGATAATGACAGTGACAAAGAGGATGACTGACGGTGACAATATCAACGATAACAAAAAGGATACGAAAACACTAACGATAAAGAACGATAATGACAATGGTAGTGATAACTTTTGCTTTGGCAACAGTCAACAGTCAATGGACAACATGTCTGCGTTTTGGCAGCCTTCCTGGAATTTTAAAAATTAACTTAGAGAAAATTTAACAAATGTTTTTGAATTATTAGAAAACATGTAATAACATGCCTAAGTAGGAAAATTTTTAAAGATCGGAATGGGAAAGAAGAAAGTAGAACCATATTTAACAAAATTATTCAAACTTTAATTTGCCTAATAAATGTTGCGTAAGTGATCATATCAACTTACTTACTTTACGTTAAATAACATGTCCTTTATTGGACTACATTTCTGCAAGTTTTTTTCAACTGCTTTAAAGTGTAATTAAGGCTTTGTTGGGAAAAATCTTTGTCCTTTCCCTCCTTCCCGTTAAATGCAGGGTTATCGGTTAAACATGCATGTCATTATAAAACTGCAAGAAATAGTGACTAAACATTTAAGTCTAATTTTCAACTTAGTAGGGAGTTTAGTGCATGCTACTCACTTTGGTCAGAGCAGTTGTATTTTACTTGAAGGTACTTGTAAGTCCCCTGACAAGGGTCACCAAACACCTTATTTGACGCAATGAGGGCACATGATTTATTCCCTTCACATGCTTGCTTTACGATTCCCAAGGAATTAGGATTCGAACACTTGATCCTATTAGTGTCTACGCCAACAGATACCACGGTGTAATCGGCCATAGTTTGCTTCAATTACACGTATAACTTTGCCACCGCGACAGCTGACAACACTTCGTTCGTTCTCGCAGATAACAGCCGTGTTAGCTGCTGCAATAACACAACAGCATCTGTATTACTATTTTCTGTAGTTGACTGCAGATATTACTAGTTTACCATTTACCTTTTGTTACCTAGTTATGGTACTAGAAACTGCAAAACGGTTACATATTTTGAATTCTTGTTCGCACTTTTTTAAACACACATACTACTACGACTGCACTATTCGCACAACCCCCCCCCCCCCCCCTCCCAAACCTTTAACGATGCTCTACCACGCATCTTTCTATATAGCTTCCATTAAAAATAATGAAGTTAAAATCTGAACCCAGTGCGTTTTCAAAAGACATTGGAGCAAATTATTCAAACGGCATTTGAACACGACTACAAACATGTTTACAGTCCTGGTAATGACGTCAAACGTGGCTCTTACTTGCACAGTTGTCCCAACCGGTCTTTGGTGTTATGAATGTTCCAGTTTTGCACCAAAGTTCATGATGTTGCTCCATGGTGCAGTCATAAAACGTTTTTCCGTTGTAAGTGAATGGCAAAACACAACATCTTCCTTGTTTCGTCCACCTCGTACAAGTTCCAGACGAAGCTATATATTGACACCAGGTTTTCGTTGAGTTGGGATACCATTGCCATACAGGCCGATATTGGGTAATAATATGAAAGAAATGCTTCAACTCAGTATCCAAAAATGTTTAAAAAAAATTGTTGATCTAAAAGTTATACAAGGATACACGGTGAATTCACATGAGTTCTCAATTAGAAAACGGAAACAATTCTCTCCGTTACACAGCGGAGAACTGCGCCAATGCAGGTACACAGCATTGGCGCTGTTCGTTTTCACCGCTTTTCCTTTCTCTTTTGTTTTTCATGCAATGAGAAAGCTAGTAAGGGTACTTCTACAAATAACTATCACTGGCCTTTTGGTTGATGTGGTTTTACTTTCATACGCAGAATAGTCTTTCAGGTTTCTTTATAGGAAACAGAATTATGTCAAACGAGCCACAGCTAGCTCGTTACCGAAAATAACTGCGAACTCACATCAACTTGGATCGTAATATTTATTAAAACTCAAGACAGTCACTTTGGAGTAGGGAGTAGAATATATTAAGGTTTAAGTATCGTTTTGACACAAAACTGTTCCAATAGGCTGACTTAAACGAGTCTTTCTTGAGGTGTACCTTTATGTCGCATATGTGGAATGCAACATACGTTAACACATTTCTTTAAAATGATTCAATTAAAACGAAAATAACTACTCTGAGCGTACAAAGCTGGAAACAGTTGTTTCAATTTGTAATTGCAATAGTAAACAACGTTGTGGGCTATTTTATAAGAGAGTTAAAACTCTATGTGTGTTAGAATGCTGAAAAAAGGTTAGAAAGTGCAACTTCCCAACTCTGGAACGAACGTTACCAAAATGGTGGAAACAAAAATATTTCGGAGCGAACTGAAGGTATATGCAACCATACTTTGGCAAGATACATGCACCTTACACCATGCTCTACAATTTACGACTAGCAAAATTAGAGATTTTTCACCTTAATTTGGCACTTTAGTCTTTAGCTGAGAATCAGTGACCGTACAACAGAATTGAAAGACAATACAGAAAGCTTGAAAACTTGTTTTGCCAGTAAGACATTGCTTTTTGAATTGTTTGTTACTAGTACTAAAATATTATTAATTCTTGTATTACCTGCTGGCACTGTGAACTTCATAAATGTTGTCGCTGCAAACCAGAATGAAATTGCTTGGCAGTAATCCATTACGGATCTCCAGATACTCAGGCAGATATCCGAAAGCTGGTACAGTGTATACTCACTTGTTTTTTATAAAATAAATATCACAATATTAAAGATGATCGAATAGATTTTAAAAATATGCCGGATGAAGGAGTTTTTATGATCAGTAAAGTGTGCACATTTCCGTAGTATTCGAAACCGTCTGGCTGCAACGGTCTCATCTCAAACAGAATGTCTCACTTTCTATACTTAAAAAAACCTGTTTGTGTTGACCTTTTATGGTTACCGTCATTGATAACTGCTCAATGAATCGAAATAAATAAGGTCATACGTTATTATTACATGTTTTCTTTCCGTCTAGGACATTTAACGGCGCCCATAATGCAATGCACTCTATGCATTTGTGTAGCGTGACTAGTGTATTAGAGAATGTACAGGACTAATTAAAGACGTGACCCGAATGTCGCACAAGTATGGCGTTACCTTACCTTGAAAATATTCACAGACATATGCCAGAGTGAACTAGTAAATTGTGTAACCTTGTGTTTCGTAAATATATGCCTTGTAACTTGTGTAATTTTTATAGCTGGCAGGCCCGTAGGCAGGGGGGGGGTGCGCGGGGTCCATACGCACCCCCCCACGCACACACACACGGACCCCAAAAGGTCCACATTTGGAGGCTTAACAAGACGATAAAGAAGCCCGAATAGGTTTTTCGTATCAGTTGGTGCTACCGCAATTCAAAAACAACTAAAAAAATCACGGCCATAAGTATGTTTGTCCCATAAATTGGGCTTTTAAGAGTCCCAGTTTAGGGAATTTGCACCCCTCCCCCCCCCCCAACAAAATTCCTGCCTAGCCTACGGGCCTGGCTGGTATAACTCTATATAAATCGTAACTTTAGTCTTAGGCAACAAAACAGATTCAATAGCACAAACCCAGAAGCATGTTTTACTTGCGTCTATAAGATTACTCGCTACATTTGTGAATTTTCCTGATGAGGATCCTTTTTTGCTTTCATAAGGAACTTAGAACGCACTTTTCACGCGCCATATAGAATTGTAGAATTGCACACATTTTAGGTATCCTACTGACGATCAGTTACTGATTTGCCGTTTATTTCAGCTACATAATAGTTGTCTGTAGAGTTTCAATATGAATCCCGAAAACAAACATTTTCGAAAAAGACCGACTTAACTGGAGAGCCGGCTAACAGGCTATTTATAGTGGATCGTGTGGGGTTCGAAGTAACAGTTTTTAGTTTATAATAGATAAGTTAGGTCACGGGAGCCTGAAAAATGATATGCTCCATATGAATGTTTGTGACCATAGCTTTATGGCTATCAAAACAGCACATGGTTGAAAAATGATTTCGCTCTTTCTAAGTGGCATGTACTTCATGCAAGGCACGCTTTACGGTCTTCAGCTCAAGTTTTTACCAATCATTTTGCGTCATTCAGGTTCGACTCTAACTTACATTGGTTCTCTCCAACTTGCGGCTTTTCCGTGGCTGATAAAACCTTTGTGGGCTCCACTGATTGATCGATACTGGAACAGAATTCACTGGCTTGCAATAACCTTGACGGGCATTGGCTGTTGTTTGTCAGCTACAGTCACATGCGAGGGCAATCTCCTAGGAATGGTACTGTTATTTCTCAATGTATTCGCCTCAACCCTCGAAACTGTTCTTGGCAAGATAACAATCCTAGAGATGGAAAGGTGTCACATAGTCAAAGGAAGTGCTTTGCACGTTCTGAGCTACAAACTTGGGATATTAAATGGAGGAGGAATCCTACTATGGCTCGCTTACTACATCAAGTGGACAAAAGAAATATTTTCTGCTCTCTCTTTGGTATATTTTACTTCAGTTTTATGGATTCTTTGGCCAACGTTTTGTAGAAATAATAAACAACAAATATCGGTTCAGCGGGCGGAAATTGCAACTGAACTCAACGAGAGGTCATCCATCGGATCTTACTCACGCAATGTTGTCCGAGTTCTTCATGGGCTGTGGAGCAGTCCTGGGTTCAAGTGGAGTCTTGTGTGTGCTGTGGTATATAAATTCCCGTCCCACAGCTCTCAGACCTTGTTCACAATGTTCCTGGTGGACCACGGAGCAGACGTTGGTGATATTGGAATAAGGTTTGGCGTTGTAGGTCAGGTTATTTCTCTTGTCGTGTCAGCCGTCATGGGTTTTACCCTTATTCGATCGAGGTAAATACTAACAGTTGAAAATAAGATTGTTACTATTATCCTATATTGTAGCGAAAAGGGCAAAGTTGACTTTGCTTTGATTGGTTAATAACGGGGCATGCGTATTTGATTGGTCCGTTATATACCTAGCAAGCCTATGCGTACTATAATTTCCAATGTATGGTTGCAGGGGGGTAAATGCTCCTCCCCCTCCCCCCTAAATTTTGGACCGGAAGTTAATTTTTTTGATATATGGTCATAAAAAGAATGGAAGAGTAGGATTTTTATACAACCAGTCAACGGTTTTTCAGGTAACACAACCTGACTGAGATCAATTGGAGCAGCATATAGTTTCAATAGAAGGGTGTTCATGCTTTTGCTTGGCTTCTTAGTTAGGAAACTGAAAGTCACTCAGTAGCAAAACGTGGAAATGTCTGGATTAATTGGGGTTCATGTATAATTACTCTGATTAAGTAAAGCGGATCCCCGCACAGCAAAGGCAACTCCAAACACAGCAAGTTTAGTAGCAAACTTTGCGAAGTGTTAATGGTGAAACTCCTAAAATCGTTACAATAGGAAACAGCTGCATGACTCCAAACCAAACCGAAGTCGCCTTTGTTAAACCAAACACCTTGAATCTTGGCAAACACTTTTCTTGTGACGGGGATGGTCTCCTAAGAGGGACGGCCAGTAAATATCAACCACGCAACGCAAATTTGAAGAATGATCGAAAAGTCTTCTAGTGCCAAATCTCCCATCTTGCAGCGGAGCACCCCGATCTCACAGAAAGTCTCTGCACCAATTATTATTACCATCTAATATTGTGATATTAGAACTTTATTTGGTAAAAATACACTTAAGAATAGACTTCTTGATTTACACAATAAACCCTAACAGAGTTGCCGTACTTTTGCATTCGGCCACAAAGCCGAGTTTTTGCCTATTTTCAGCTGGTAAAAAACCCTCCGGTACACGGACCTCAGTTTAGTCAAACTCGGACTCATTTCTTTCTTGTATCGTTAACAGCCAACTTCTGAATTCAGTCCTTGTTCTTTACAGGGTAACGGCAAAACGGCTGCTTTCTTTAATCCTTTTGATTGAACTAATTCCACTGTCCTTACAAGTGATTATAGTTCATTCCAATGGAGACTCGCCACCATATTTCTGTAAGTACAACATATCTAATGAGAGTAATGCACTTTCAGCACATGGCAGTGTTCATACTGCAGTTTGGTCAAGGGACATACAAATTGCCCCTTTCCCTCTACATTAGAGTTACGACTAGCCCTCGTGAGCCGCCAGTTCTGGGTTTTAAAATATCCAGAATGTGTTGCAAAGAGTTTTGAAAAATACTTGGAATTACTTCAAACGTTTATGCATTTTAAAGGGAAATAACGGTAAGCTTCTTTCATAGAAAGATCTCAAAATAGGCAGTCTCACCCTCATTCGATATTGACCTGGGCAGGGAATGCTTCGTTTGCGTGCTGTCGACATTGGTCAAGGGGGAGGGGTGAATTATTAACATCGCTGCATAGACCTGTCTCAATACTGAACTTTGCCAAGGTTGTAGGTCGTGACTCACAAAAAACATTCAGGAATAGTCAAAGAAACGTTTACATATCTACATTTTGTTTCAACTGCAACTGGTACATGTCACCTCTGTACTCTTTCGTACTGTGCTTTTGTGTCGATTCTCTTTCGGAACTGATGTGATGGTGAAAGTAGAGTTTTGAAAAACTAATACATATGGCTTCAAAAACATGACAATGGTCTCAGTATAAAGCAGGGTAGTATGTGACAGTGTTTAGTTCTCAGCTGAAACACCATTTTTCAAAAGAAATACGAAAGGCAAACCCAAAAACTGAATATAATAGTGTCATAAATTTGCTAACGTCCAAGGAAATAGCAATTCTTGATAAGTTTTTATATTACGTGTTGCATTAATGGCCAGCCCTTTTGGTTGATACCAGTTTCTTGTTTTTAGCAGCGGTAATGTTTTGTGTCCAACACGTGGTGTTTGGTGCCATGGCAACACCGATGTACTATCTCATGTTCCAGTGCTCCCAGCATGCCCCGCGAACTCTACAAGCCACACAACATTCCTTGCTTGTCAGCGGTGAATGCCTTGGTAAACAAATGGCTGTGTTCTTGGCGGGTTTGATTGGCGAATGGATGGGATATTTAAATGGTTCAATCATCTCGCTAGCAAGTCTATTTTTCGTGCTAATATTAGTGTCTCTGTGGCCCAAAGACAGCCATCTGAGCAAAGGGGAAAACAAGCTTCGACAATAATCTGTTGGCGGTGGGGGGTGGTGGTCGAACGGACACCACCACCCCAAGGTATTTCCGACCTTAAGTCTGAAGGTTTGCAGCAGTTAAAATGAAACTGCAGTACCTGTAGTCCATCTTCCGGCTTTAATTGGATGACGCCATCATTTATTTTTGTGCAAAGTTGATTATGCAAACTAAGTTACACGCTCTGTATTTTTTTCTGTTTTAAAAACTTGATATCAATGCCACGTTTTCCATATTTAATCGCTATATTTTGGTATTTTCTAACTTTGACCTGCTCTTGTTGTTTGTGGCATTTATGGAATGCTTACATCAGGATTCAAAAGCTGGAGAAGGGTCTATTGCATGCCAAGTGGCATGCTTTAAATCCCATACAACCAATTTGAGCTGTTGGGGTACGTACTTAATAACCCTTGTCCTGCTAAATACGATTTTGTAAAATACTAAAAATGTTATGATTTTTGAATCAGCAGTTGAAATACCATACTGTGACCATTCATTTTGATCGTCTTGAAGAGTAGAAGTGTTTAGTGTTAGTAATTTCTCAAAATTCAAAAGTTGAGAATTTTTGTGACAAGTGAAATTTTGATGTTTTAAGATGTAGCAGGTCAAGAGTTAAACACATAAATTGATGGGCTCAGGAAAAAGAGAAGGTTGAGTAGCTTGTAGGTTTAACGACAATACCAACACCACTCAACAGTTTCTAGATACATCTATGACAGTTAACAGTTGTGCGGCACCAAGAAAAAACTTGCAAGTTCCCTTACTTTTTCTCGATTAATACAGTTATATGCGAGTTCATTGAACAAATATCTGCTAGCTCTCGTACTTTCTCGGACAGTTTTTTATAGCTGGCACAGGACGGCAGAGAAAGTTTATTTCCTTGCCAGGGTTGCCCACAGATTTAAAATTTTTCCTTGCTTTTTCATGACTTTTGGCCAAGATCTTGATTTTCCATGTCTAAAAACATAATTCCTTGGGCTCTTCTAAGTCATAATTCCTTGGCTACTGACTGTGGCTATTGTCTGGAATTCTTGTCATGACTATTAACTTGAACTACCCGGCCTTTCGCAGACCCTGACAGAGGTGAAGGTCGAAGGTATTTGTCCATCTATTTACTTCAAAATATGAATAACGACTCCATTCTAATGGGCAAATTAGTCTAATTAATTTATTGCAATCTATAAGCACAACCTGCAGCAACGACTCAGTTGTAAAAAGCTGTTCACCCATTTTGGAAAGTATTTCTCTGGTTGGTGCGTTCAGCCAGTTGCGCACTACAACTATGCAAGTATTGAACACGTTTTTGCTCACTCGTCCACTGAAAAGTTAGTTGAATAGCTATATAAAATCTGGGGTTCCACACTGAACATAAGTTTTCTTGTGAACATCAAGAATTATCCTAAGGAAATAAAGGTGAATATAGCAAGACATTTTGATTTCTTGTAGAATTTCCCGGCTGTTTGATCTTTAGTGTATTTGTATAAGCTCTCATCTCTGTTGCGTACATTGCCTGGTGGATTGATGCTTACTATGTTGTAGACTTCCCCATGGACAGTTAAATAAGCGGAGACAACTATCAAAATGGTACCAAAATGTCACCTAAAAGAACAGTCTTGTTAATTGCATGTTGTTTCATCTGAAAAATACTTCCTGCTTTATTACTTACTGAAACACTTTGTAACGTTCTACCTAACAAACGATGAATTATTTTGCTAAAATAAGTTTTAACAACAATTTTATTATTCTAAAATTTCTTAAAAGAACCTCTACGCTTACTACCCAGACACTTTGCCGACTTATTAATCTTTTCATTGTACTGCCGATGTTGCCGAGGCAGATCGTAAAACGAGAACGTATAGGCGCTTGTCACAGGGAGCCTCTGCAGACTCTGCAGCTCTTGAATGTCATCATATGAAAGACGTGATCTCCTTTCAGGCGGAGGCTCTTCCGGCGCTTCTTCATCCTCCTCGGGAATTACAATTTGCTGCAGTTCCAGAAATGGGGTTTCTTCTCTTGCGTAAAGTTCATATTCTGGAATATCACCCAGAGACTCTTGACTTGAAACGGAAACTGGCATACTGGATTGGTCCCTTTTTATCTTGTGCGTACGTTCCTTTGTGCGACTTGAAGTTGGTAATTTTTCCTCAAAATGCTGTTTCTGCTCCAGTTCTCTATCATCCCTCCCATCCGCGCATTCTTGGGATCCAGTTTTCGCAGTCGGTCTCCTGTCGGGTGATTCAGTACTCTCTGAAGACGAAAGAAACATTTTATGTGAGCCTGCAGACAGTAAGCGGCTCTTCACTTCGCCGAGAACAGGTCTCAAGGAATGCTGCCAGCTAGAGCTTGGCGTCTCTTTGACGTTGGTTTCTTTTGCGTCCATGTGAAGCTCGTTGATTAGTTTACTATGATGAACACGGGGCTTTCGAACAAAATCCTTCTTTTCCTTTTTAACAATAGCTCTGCTTCTTCTTCTCTCCCGGCCTGTGGCATCTGGGTCGTCGTCATAATCACCTTCTCCTATAAGAAATAGTTGTTTTAAGAGCAGGCTCATTGAAGGCAATGCCTGCTAGTTCGCTAGTGTTAGAACTGAACCTTAAGGTTACATAAATACAATGTATGATATTTAGGTTATCATGTTTCCAGTGAACATCATAGGAAACGTTTTCTAAAATGGTTGAATATAAAATTTCGCATGCACACTTTTTTTTTTATAAGACTAGAGCATGTTTTTCATGCCCAGGCTAGATCATTGTTATTTTTTCTGCCAATTTTAGGCTAGGTTTATTTTTGTGAATATTCTTAGATTGAAGATAGTAGTAATAAATTTAATTCAGAAATTGAAGTATGAAATAGAACTGTACAGAAGCTCATAAGACTATAGTCTTATGAGCTTCTGAACTGTATGAAAACTGCATCGTTTTATATCGCGCACGCGGTAGTCGCTTTACGTTGTAGCCGAGCGATGTCAAGATGTCGCGCCAGACAAAAATAAGCCGTTTTGGTTTGTAAAAGGGACATATTCCTCACAGAGGTACTCTGACGGAGATGAGATCTCCCGACTTTGCTTCGATGTAAATTGATAATATGTGAATTCTTGACAACACCTCAACCTTGGGTACATATTTAACTTACTCTTAAAATTTCGCCAATCTTAGCTTTGATATTCTTATAAGATATATTCTTGTAAAAACATGAGTGTACCTTCACCAAAGTACAAGCTTCCTCGACTGGTTCTACTCCCTCTCTGCGACACAGTGTCGCGTGAGTCTGAATACCTCAGGAAACTGGAGCTCATTCTTCCAAGAGAGCCCATCTTGCCATGCGCGAAGCTGGAACTTCTTGAACCTATTTCTATTCCGTCTTCGTCCATGAAAACGGACGATCCTCCTTTTCCGGATTCTCTGCGAAGTGGACCCCAAAATTTTGGCTGTTCGGATCCTCTGCGCATGCTCTGTCTCTTGTGATCTCCATACCTCTGTGGTTTTGATCCATTCAGGACGTCGTCCTCACCATTGTTGTTTCTCCTGTTTAAACTGTCCTTTCCTGTTCATTTGAAGTGAAAGAGTCAGAAGACCATTTGTGGTACAAACAACAACCTCGTCCCCAGGACCTTCTGGGTATTTTTCAAAATGGAGCAACCGCCATTTTGAAAAATACCTAGAAGGCCCTGGGGACGAGGTTGTACAAATGATCACCTTGTGTGGTACGTGTTTTGTCTCGCAAGAGATTTGACCGAGACTCGTTGAGTGTGCGTTATTATTTGTTCATAATAAACTATAGAAATCAAGTTTTTACGATTTTGAACCTGAGCGTTTGCCTGAGGTTGTTCTTAATAACTTCTTAAAAGTTTTGATAACTTGAGTCGCATTGTTAATACAACAGTTGTCCTTATATACAAGACAAAAGCGTGGTGCGGGTTTTGAGTGTTGAGCCGGTCTCACGTACTTTGGTTTTTGTCCAACATCGTCTACCATCTAAAATACCACACAACGTTTTAGGAAACAATACAAAACTTGCAAATACAACTATTTCGTTTTGGATAGATCCATCT
>JAOBYF010685509.1:0-14781 GCA_025403605.1 Parazoanthus darwini
ACTTTCTGTGATTCTATTTCCACCATTTTTTCCCTTGGTGATATCAAAAGCTATTCACGATTTAAGCTTTAAATTCTGCACAGATGGAATACCAGTTTATGAAAACGCTGCAATCGCCCTGCGCCTTGTGTTTGCCGTGATTGGTGTACTCTCGATCCTCAACAATGGCGCATTATGTGTCGTACTTTTAAAGAAAAAAGTCATGATGAAGAAATCTTACAACCTCATGGTAATGGCTCTTGCCGTTGTCGACACCTCCACAGGTTGGTCAGATTGCTACGACTATTGGTTAATAATGTTTTGATATAGTATTAAGAGCCATTTTTTTCTAAAACATAGCTTAGTACTGTTTTTTTCCATTCAATTATAAAATATAGCTGAGCTGATGATAAAGTCATTTAAGATTATCCATGCAGATATTTTTACCATTTTCAAACCAGTAACGGCAAAATTCTGACGCCATAACATTCCCAAAATGTTGGGCATAAATTCAGGAAGATAGGTTTGGGAACGTCTTGCCTAAATTTACTCATTGCGAAATGAAGCATTACGGTCTGATTCAACAGACTATCATTTAGCTTTCTTTTACAAGAGGAATATTACAGAGGGAAGGAATTGAGGTAATCCTCCCAGCTCTAAGCAAAGAACCCAGGACAAGTAGGGTTAAAACACGCCAACAAAATGGGAGTTATCAAATACATTTCAATTAATTGAACGAAAGCGAAACTCTTTACACCTTCTCGTAGGAAGAGTTGAAGCTATTTGCCATCGGCAATTGACTGTAACTTAATAATTTCGGTTATTTTCTTTGTTCTTTTTCTCCCGCTAGGTGTTCTTATGTTAACGAATCCAACGATACTCGGGAATGACGTATTGCCCATACCAACTGGCATCCAAGGTGAACTGTTTTGCAGAATCATGCAAACAAACTTTCTCCTAAAGTTGCTGTGGAAATACTCTGTAACTATAATAATGGCTATGACAATTGAACGTTGGTACGCAATAACTCGACCGCTTAGGTACAAAGGAGTTTACAATAGCCGCAACGTACTGCTACAACTTTTTGCTTTGCTTGCTTTTTCATTTGTAATACTAGTTCCACAACTCTTTACAATTCGTCTCGGAAGGAAAGACTCAAAAAAGATCTGCATCTTCAAAACTTTAATGAGTAACGTAGTAGTATCCGAGGTCTACGCCATTATGTATTCCTGTTTCACATTTGTTATTCCTTTTGTTGTTATTACCATAGTTTATGTTCATCTTCGTTTTGTTGTAATCCGCAAACAAAAGCCTTTCCAAACGCATGCGCAGAGGCATCGAAGGGAGGTTGAAACACGCTTACTCCGTATGAATGCTGTAGTCTCCATATGCTTTGGCGTTCTCTTTGCACCAAGCCATGTAAGCTTGATTCTCCTGGAGTTTGGAGTTGTTAATCATTTTGTCCTCAGAGCGTCGGTTATTGTTAGCATGCTAAACAGCGTTGTCAATCCCTGGATCTATTGCATCACTAATTCCAACTACCAAACAGAATTCGCCTTGCTTTTGTGTCATTGCATCAAGAAAGAGGCTACTCCTGAAACCTCACAATCAATTGAGCAGAATTCATGGATGAATGAAACAAATTTTGAGATGAAAAGCTCTGTTGCAAAAGTATCAAAAACAAAGGAGAACAAATTGAAGTCGGTTGATTGTTCTCACCAAGATTGTAAATAGTTTTCTTGTTGCTGCTTTGTGTTCGAGTTGATGTCTCCTGCAACGATTACTTGAATAAGATCAGATTTAGTATATATGTAGAACATCTGTACATTCTTGTTGCAATATGTTTTAAAAACAAAAACTTGATGTTGGTTGATAAGGAGCGGAATGACCTCCCGTGGCCAAAAGCGGTTATCCGGACACAACATGAGTTCCAAAGAAACGACTTGTCTGGCACTGATTGATTTCGTAGTAAAATATTAGCATGAGAGTATTCTAATAGTGGCTAAACATTGTCCTCTGTCCTCTTATTTATTAGTCGTAACAGCAAGTTTTTAAGAACGGCTCGCAATCAAAGCGATTAAATAAAGACTTGAAAAAATATGATTTTTGTGTTAACTTATATTTTGCTGTTCTTGTTTCTTCCTAATAAGTCTATATTGTTTACATATGAATTATCACAGCTGATAACTCTTTAGTTACTTCAATTATTTATTCATTTTTTCCATTCTTCTATTCCCACTTTTATTCATTCACTCACTCAATAAAAATCACATCTGATGTTTTTAAACTTATAAAAGTTATGAGGTAAGTTATAAGATATAGTATTTAAAAACTAAGATTAAGAAGATATAATAAATATAGTAACAATAATCATGATAATGATAATAAATTTTCAGTTCAGTGGTTTCACCTTGCATTGAGGATAAAGAAATCAAAACACCCCATTCGGAAGACTTGCTTGTAACTTCTGTTGTTTTTAAAACAAACGTAAAGACTTTGGAAATCGAGGTGATAGACAGGTACAGCAAACGAGGTGCGCAGCAATTAATTCATATCCCAAAAGGGTAAATGGAATGATGTTTTATTAACCAACTTAAAAATAACTTTTCATTGTACATACAAATAATTAATTAAAGTAATGGCTAAAATTCCATTTACACTCTAAGAAAATACCATTCATCAGTGAAACTAAATTGAAACCGGAATACATATATGCTCTGAAATTGAAATTTATGCACTATTTAGAACAATCTTCGTCAAAGAATTGGACGTGGGAGTTTTGTGTTGAAGTAAAGATATTGGAGTTATGTATAGTTTAGCGACGAAAGTTAATGTTTAGGTATAGTTTTGTTCCCGCTTTTTTAAATGTAGAAAGATAATCACAAAACCCTTCTAAATTTTATTTATTGAGTATCTGAAGTATCTAATTAGCTGTAGTTTTTCCTAGTTTCGATGGCAACAATACTTCCTTCCTCTTATAGTTTAAAAATAGAGGCTGTATGCCTATTCTTTCTCGGTCCTTGAACAGACTTTTGTATAAACAAGTAAGTTTTGTAGACTAGACAAAGCAAGGAAAGCAAATCTAAGCATTGGAAATAAATAATTACTTTACAGGTTCTGTTGCCAGTCAACTGGAGTAAAGCTAAAACAAAGGTCAAATCTGCTTGGTTCTTTTTTGTTGTTGTAATATAACTAAAAATCGTTTGTGTAGAAAATGTGATGCATTGTGCAGTATCATTTAAAATGCACTGGTATATCATCTCAAGAATACAATAACTACTATACATCTACCAACAATCTTATGCAGTCCTGGTCGAGATCACGTTTTTCTTTTCAACATTGTTATAATCTTGGAATTTCTTGCAATTGCATTTAGATCTAATACTAACTGATGTTGCTCAAAATCCATTGATCGGAAATCTTGAACGGATACCCTACCTCAATACTTATTTTCAACTACCATTTACTCTGCTTTTTTTTCCGACAAAGATCTTTAATCTAAATTCCATTTTAATTGTTACTCCACTCATTATTTTCATCAAAGTAATAAAGCATAAAGTGTCTTTTCATTGGGAAAGTTCTTTTCAACAATCCACTTTACATGAGAAGCCTTGCTAGCAGCAAACCTTGATAAATTAATGTCTTTCCTAGGTGATTTACAGTACCGATTTGATGTTAGTGATTTATTAGAAATCAAATTTAGTGTAGATTAACACCAAATTTAACCCTGGAAGCCTTGAACAAAAAAGTTACACAGTTACCTGGTACCTCCTCTCCGGCTACTTTTGTCACAATTCATCCGATTGACATGAGTTTTGACGCATATGATCAGCCAATTTTGGTTTCCATGGCAAAAGAGATTAGGGAAATTCCAAAATTTGGCCGCCGTCTTGGATTTTTAAGTTTCTCAGATTTTATTCAAGTTTGAATCATAATACTGAAAATGGTGAGAAGACAGTATTTAGCGATTGAAATCTTCAAAACAGGCAGAATCTATCGCAAAATTTCACATTTAGTCACTCTTTAAAAATTTAGTCACTCTTAGCAAAAAATTAAAATTTCGAAGTCAACACACAAATCGCAGGACTTATTGTAATGACATCATTAACCGTGATATCCCCAATTTGACCCCACTCTTCCTCGAGGTTTCTAGGGTTAAGAGACGCTAAACAAAACTTGATACCTCTGCTTTTATTGTAGAGCAGTCAATTGTAAAGCAGTTCAGTCACTTGATTGGTAACAAATAAACCCCCAATACCATTCATGTGGATAATAATTTAAAGCCTTTGATTCATACAAACGCCAATTGCATTACAAAAATCAGATAACGTTTTAACGAAAATGTTGACAAGTTGATGTACAATAGATTAGTAGTGTTTCTGGAAAAGATATTGATTGATCAATCAGCTTGGCTTCCATTCAAATCGTTTTTCCTGTTCTGCTGGTAAGTAGTAAAATTCAGAAAGTTATTGAAAATGGGATGTATTCCTGTGGACTATTCCTTCATCTGTTTTCAACACTGCAATTGGTTGGTTTAAATCTTGCCTGAATAATAGAAAGCAATATGGTGCCATTAGGGATAACATCTTTGATAAGCTTAGCATAGTCTGAGGAGTTTCCAAAGGGTTTGTACTTGGGCCTTGATATTTCTTCTTTATACAAATAATCTCTAATATACTGATATCCATCTTTTTGCTGATGACTCTAATCTCTTCCTATCAGATCAATAACTAACGAATCTTGAAATAATGTTTAATGGTGAGTTAGTAAAAGTCAATAATTGGCTAAATGCCAAAAAGTCTAACACTGAACGGTTCAAATTTTATTATTTTTCACTCGTACAAGAAACAAATAATCACGAAGTTGTCATAGCAATGAATGGAGAGGCTTTGGCACAATTAATGAATCTAACTTGAAATGGAAAAGCCATGTTCAATAAGATTTTAAAAACTTGAAGTTTCTTTATTTAACATGTTTAGTATATAGTAAACATTTAAGTTGATATTGTTATAATATTTTGTTTGTAAATTTTTTGAAATTATACGCTAGACTATTTTAATTTATAAAAATCTTCTTTCAGATACTTTAATGTTTTCGACTGTGCGGTCATCTTCGATAGTTCAATATGACCTCACGGTTGAAAACGCTTAAATATCTAAAAGAAAATTTCTATAGAACAAAATTTAGTCAAACTTTTAAACAAAAAAGTTTGCGTTGATGAAACAATATGATGGTTTGCTATGAAGAATAGAAGTATAAAATTGAACGCTGTGGTGAGAAAACATTTTTTGTTAACAAGCTCTTTATAAATAAGACAGGACAATGAAATCGTCCTTAAATAAATGAACAGGATAAGCGGCTTTTCGTTTCCAATCTATGGGGAAAATACTAAATTGATCAATCTTCTTTAATCTCAACAGAAGTTTTTTACTCAGTCTTTTAAAACCAAAAAAATGCTATTTTACTCTGCTTATAATCATTCGCATTGGCGATGTACACAATGATCTTTACGGCATGTTGATCCTTAGATTTTCAAATCATTATTTTCTTCATAAATTTATTACTAAATTCATTACTATATCGCTGCAGACAGGAAATTTTACCATCACGATGAAAGTAGCAAGTTTTGAGTTCAAAAATTATTGAAAACGTTGTTGAACTTGTTACAGTTAATGCTCTTCTCAACTCTACATGGCTTTCTACATTTGAAACAACAAGGTAAGGTCAACCAAAGCAAAAACAATAAGTTTTATTGCTACATATTAAGAGTATAAATACGAGAATATATTTTTGTGTGTTTTCAGAACAATCTTCTTTGCGCATTTTAATAAGCAAATTTTACTTGCACCGTTTGTTACATGCTCACACATTTTAGGTATCCTACTGACGATCAGTTACTGATTTGCCGTTTATTTCAGCTACATAATAGTTGTCTGTAGAGTTTCAATTTGCATCTTTTTTTGCACGTTTTTGGAAAATAAAAAATAACGCCGCCTAGCCAAGGAAGGAAAGGCTATAGTTCGCTTGCTCGTGAGAAAAGCCTCTAAATTTTCCTTTTTTTGTAGTTGCCGAATGTATTTGCATGGTCACTTAGCATATGAACTGCTGTAAATTTTCTCTGTGAATAAACATCTCTTGCGCTAGCGAACACATTTTTGCTCTAGTGAAAAGCCCACTTTTTCCAACTAAAGATATCGAGCATCTCCAGGAGCACTACTATTATTTAATTTCCCCATGCCTTGTACTTTCTCTATTCCGACAAAAAAACTGGATCTCCGAGGATGGTAAGCAAACAGTTGGAATTTCCCGCAAAAATGGGAAGAAAATATACGATAATCAAGGGAAACTAATCTTTATTTATAAGGCTGAGCCATTGGAAGCATATTCGTTATGGGACTCTAATTGACAGGAAATTCCGTAAATAAGAAATTGAAAACTAAAATTGATGAAGGAGAAAGTGGTGTATAGAAAGCAAATATCGAAAAGGTATACAGAATCTTTATAGGTTAAGGGAAGAAACTGGTACTATTGTGAGTTAGAATATCAGAGGAAGATTTGAAATAAGGTGTGACTATCAGTTATGTAAGGTTGTGAGTTTTCTATTGAAGTGAAAGAGTACAAACTGATTTCATTCTCTGAGGGATCATGTTGCGTAACTGTGCACCAAAAATTAATAAATAAACAAAGTTTGCCAATTTGACAAAAATGTTTTCAGTCAGTGTTTGCGCTCACTCTTATATAAAATAAGTCACTAAAAGGACGGAAAGAAAATGTTTTGCAAAGAAAAACAAACTTTAATACAGAAGATTAATTAATCGCTTCTGAAAATTTGTCATTGTATATCTTTTATTGTTTTACAAAGTAAAAAATTGGTTCCATATATATAAAACATAAGTCTATCCCCAAATGTTAGTGCCATGCCTGATCCATCTTGCCTTTTGTAACCTTTTTGCAGATCTAAAGACATGCTAGAATTTTTTACACCTTCAAATGAAATTGATAATACAAGCATCTCGACGCACATACACATCGGCAAATCTGTTGGAGAAGCAACTTTAGAACTTAAATTGATCTTTGGTTTTATTGGTATACTTTCGATCCTCAACAACGGCTCGTTATGCATTGTGCTCGTAAAGAAGCGGTTTATGACGAACAGGAAACCGTACAATTTGATGATACTTGCACTCGCTCTGGTGGACACTCTTACAGGTTTGATCTTTGTTGATAGACGTCCAATTGGGGTTTGCTGTTTTGAAATGCTCCACTATCTGTTACTTACTTGCTATAGTGTGGTTAATTTGTTCAAAGTTGTCCATTTACCGTCGCTTTTAAGCAGTATGTTTCACCTTATTTCTTTCATTATCTGTTTCTTTAGATCACCAAAAGTTTTTGGTTTCCCTCTAATAGTACCTGAGCTACTTTTACAAGTTTAATAAAAGGCCGATTTCTATGCTTTGGATGCTTCGGAAATTCAACCATTAACTTTTTTTCGTTGGTTTTTTCCCGCTAACCAAAACTATAATTCATAAACTATCTGAGGTAAGAATTAATTTGCGGTAGTTAAGTTTGTTTCGCATTGGTTCCGCCTCACAGCATTTGGGTCTGTAAAAACTTTAAGGTAATTTTCAATTGGGAGGAAACTATCTTTTTGAAATTGCCATTGTCTTGTTTAATAAAGACTTTAATCCCCTGCAGTTTTTATTTTCTTTTACTGACTATTTTTTGCCTAATGTCAGGTTTTTGCATCTTTACATCGCCTACGCTACTTGGTAATGATGTATGGCCAATTCCATCAGGCATCCAAGGCGAATTTTTCTGCAGGTTTATCCAACAGAACTTCTTTACAAAGTTGCTGTGGAAATATTCCGTCGTTCTTGTGTTGGCGATGACTGTCGAACGGTGGTACGCGATCACGCATCCTGTGATGTACAAAGTGGTTTACAAACGACGCAACGTACTGCTGCAACTACTTTCTATGTTGGTTTTCTCTCTTCTCATACTTCTACCACAACTCTTCCAAATTCATGTCGGAACAAAAGGGACAAAACAGATCTGTATTACCAATGCCCTGATGGACAACACAGATTTAGACCAAGTATATACAGTCATCTATTCCTGTTCTACTGTGTTTATTCCTTTTATCATTATTTCTGTCCTTTATCTCCATCTTCGTTTAATTGTATTTGGTCAGCAGGTAAATCCTCAAACACACGCGCAGTTGCGCCGCCGGGGACTTGAAAAACGCTTGCTTCGCATGAATGCAGTTGTTGCTGTGTTTCTTGGTATATGTTTCACCCCCAGCGAAATGTGTCATATCCTTCACCGCTTTGGAGTCGTTGATCTGCTCGTTGTTAGAGCCTCAGTAACTTTTAGCATTCTTAATAGTATTTTTAACCCCTGGATCTATTGTTTCACAAACACCAACCTGAGAAGGGAAATGTTACAACTTCTTTGCTTGGGTAGAAGATGGCGCTCTAACATTATCGTCAACCCTCGGGGTGAACAAACCTGTCAGAACACGACAACTAATGAACAATTGAGTTTCGATAATTTCGAATATGAACTGAAAAAACAAGAAAACTCGCCAACATCTTGATCAAATGAAGCACGAGCTTAATGAAAGTGTGTGATTCCCGAGGTCAAGGATTTGGGCGATTAAGTGTCTGCAGCCTGCAAGTACGATGTTTAATATGCAAAGACTTATTCAACAAACGAGTGAGTAAGAAATAAAATAAAAGTTGGTTGTTATCTTCAACAAATAGTCCACAAGCATTTTTGTTATATTTAGTCTTTAACTTAACAGTTCTATTTCGTGTTTTGTAAGATAATGTGCTTAAATTAATGTGCTTAAAAATAACCGTTATACTATTGGCTTTTTTTGTTTTCAGGTAGAAGTTGCTTCGTTCATGATAAAAATGCTATGCAGTATCACGCATTCTGTTAACCATGGAAGCCTTTAACGAAAAAATGTCACGCGAATTCACGAGGA
The DNA here is from genome assembly GCA_025403605.1 of Parazoanthus darwini. Taxonomy (NCBI): domain Eukaryota; kingdom Metazoa; phylum Cnidaria; class Anthozoa; order Zoantharia; family Parazoanthidae; genus Parazoanthus; species Parazoanthus darwini. Next base: position 8,969 of record JAOBYF010685509.1, read on the forward strand.
AGGGAGGGGAGGGGGTGTCAATCGGACCCCTTCTACTTTCGTCACAATTGACGACTGACATGATGTTTGGCACATATGATCAGCTTCCTTTGAGCTTTTAAATTAAGCATAATCAAATGGTTTTTAATTAGTTTCCATGGCAACCGTGACGAGGGAAATTGCAACATTTGGCCGCCATTTTGGATTCTTAATTTTTTGAGATTTTTTTCAAATTTGAATTATTAACACTGAAAATGATATAAAATAGCATTGATCGATTAAAAACTACCAAATAGGTAGATTTCATCGTAAATTGTCCACATTTAGTCACTCTTTAGTGAAAAATTGAAATTTCGGAGTCAATACACAAATTGCGCGCGTTACCACTTATTGGGATGATGTCATCAGCTTTGACGTCACCTAATCAGTGTTAAAAGATCTGTTAACAAACAAAGAACATTTGTACCAGAATTTTTGTTGTTCGTCCAGGGGGGGGGGTAAATGTGACCCCCCACCGCAAGGCTTCTAGGGTTAATATTTTACTCGAAGAATGTGGTATTGCTGCTCAGAATTACCACGCGTACTTCGCTTAAAAAACATTTGAATTGTCGGGTTATAGCTAGAATGGGTTTCAAAGCATGTGCAAATTTCTCAACAACTCGATCACAAAAACAAATTTTTTTTACACTAACATTTTATCAAGACCAATCAGAGTTTCGTTCTGTTAATAATAATAATAATAATAATAATAATAATAATAATAATATTAATGATGATAATAACGACAACAATAAATTTAAACTTATATGGCGCACATATCCATCTTAAAAACTTCCAATGCGCTAAAATGAATGAGGAAAACTAGGGAAAACGATAAACTACTAATAATCGATTACCCATTATCATTTATTTACTATTATACTGCAAAGAACTGCTATTTAATAAAAATATTAAAAAAGATAAGTTTCTTGATGTTTCTTAAAAATAACTAAAGAGGATGATTTTCGTAGGTTGTATGGTAGTTTGTTCAATAATTTGGGTGCAGGAACAAGCAAAGTTCATTTGAGACAGAACGAAGACAGCGGGTAGATTTGCAATAATGTAACAGGCTGGACAAGTAGATAGGGCAGAATCCATTTAGTGATTTATAGGCCAGGAAGAGGATCCTGAAGACAATTCGGCAGCGAACTGGAAGCTAGTGTAGCTGAGTCAAGACAGGTGTGATATAATCGTATTTCTGTGTGAAGGTAACAATTCGAGCAGCAGAGTTCTGGACAGACTGTAGCTTCTGAAGAAGAGGTAGGTTGTACAAAAGAGAATTACAGTAATCGAGCTTGGAGGTGACAATGGCGTTCTACAGAATTTCTCGTTAGGTATTTGCGGATTTTGGAGATATTTCTGAGATGGAAGAACGATGACCTGCAGACTTACTTAACATCTTGATGTTCTCCAGAAGCACATAACATATACTTCTTTTTTCAATCAAAAGTTGAAATAAAATGCTGTGACCACAAAGCAAAAATACTGTTAAACAAAGTTAACTTTTTGAGTGAACAGGTATTAAAATGTTCGGCGCAAAATGTCGGGGTTGCAAACGAGCATAAATTTTTAGATCAGCAACAAATATTACTGCTTGCATAGATAAAATTTGCCTCAAAGGCAAAGAAAATCGAACTAAGTACCACAGGTTATCTTACAACACACTTTGTTTGGAGAACTAACGTTGCTTTCCAGATCTGGAGTATCCTTGCCCACTTTTCCAAACTCAATTAGATGCTATATATAATGAATCAAAAGGAAGTGTATTTAAACTTAAAAAAAGGTTTAAAATTTTAACTTTTATTTTTTAAAACCTTTTTTTTGTAAATTTGTGTGAAACGTTGGCCATAGTTTCAACTTTAAGCATAAATTAAAGATAGACTGGGAGATCAGTAAAAGGATCACTTTGGGACTCCGTTTTTTTAGCTATACAAGGGTTTAAAATTGTTATCACTACTTATCGCAAAATTATTCTTCTTGTTTCAAGGATAGCCTCCAAGATAGTTTATTGTTGGTTGCTGGTGACAACTAAACCACGTCCATATTCATCATAACAAAACTTTAGAAACAAGCCTTTGGACAACCTCGAGTGTAATCGTAATTTTGATGGTATAAAGGTCCCGTGCGTGTGTTGCATCCTTTGTAATTGAGGTATCGCATTTGAATTAGAAGCGGTCTTAAGTCTGTGATGGTTCGAACCGTTATGAGAGCATACATGAAGTATTGTCCAAGGAATATGTAAACACTGCGATATTAAAGTAAACAGACTGTCAGATTATACTGAACAATCATGAATAATGTGGGAAGAGATAAATATGCTTTGTAAAGATGTCGAAAAAGCTAATCCGAAAGTGTTGTTTGGTTGGAAGTGAAGAATCTGTTACGTTCTGTATATTCATGTGAAAAGAGATATTTCGACCATTAGAAGGTTATTCTAATGCTGTAAGTCCCTCACTTGTGCTATTGTAGGCCATCAAACAAACTGTCAGAAATTAATTAATCGAATCCATCTTTACCTTCAACTCTTTGAAAAACGTATGCTATGGAAAAACATGGTTACTTCAAAATCAGCATTAATATATTTTACAGAATTAAGTGAACAACTTTCAATCACTTTATTAACAAAATTTATTTCAAGAAAAAATCGCTGAAAGACCTACGAGTCAATTTGTAAAGACTAGTTGTCAATTCATGTTGTGGATTATGTCAAATTCTCATTTCATATTTATTATCTAAACTAATTAACATACTTGCTTTCGGTTGCGGAAATTGTAAAGACAAACCTCTAGCCGTCTTACCAAGACACACACAGCTTTGCATTGGACCCAGTTTAATACACGAGAGAGGAGAAGGTCAAACGTGGTGGTATATGGTACACGGTGAAACATCAGGTATGTAACATGCAGGCAGGAAAATGTATTTTTTTAACTTTAACTGAAGTTCTCGTTTACAAATAGTGAGTCTATTTTCTTCTTGTTGTTTCTTCCTTAAGCAGGCTCTCTAGATTGGTTTGACAAGTCTCGATATTTACAAGAACAAAAACGTTTACTCCAGCATTTCTTGATTGCTTCAGAGATAAAACTACAGTTGGAGAATCGCTAGTTTAGTGATATATGTAATACTGAGCTATTTTAATTTATCAAGCTTTGAATTTTTCTGACCTAAAAATCGATAAAAAGCGATTGTTCCGAAAAACATTCGGTAAGACGTTTGGAATACATTTCCCATTAATAAAATACTGCCCTTTGACAGTATCCAAACTGTTCAATGCATTAACACAATTTTTTTTTAAAGGTAAATGTCGTGATGGGCGGGTAAATATGAAATGAGATGGATGTCTAATAATGAACGTTTGAACAACGTATTGATTTTCTTGAGATATGATATTTAAAAAATTGCCACCTTTTAACAAAAGCATGTTTTCCACAGTGCTTTGACAATTAGAGGGTTAAATGAAGTCAGACCAATCTTTCTTGTTCAGAAGCTAGCATTTGACCAAAAGATAAGGAGTTTCGAGTTAGTTTTTTGTATGATTGATTGGAAATAATATGCACAGGCACAAGCAAAAAATATTCACTATTGTTTTCCGATTTTTTTGGTTTGCGTTTTCTGGCGTACTCGGTAATTTATTTTAGACACTACCCTGCTAAGTTTATATAAAGTCATGTTTCGAAATAAGTAGAAGGGTTTCTTAAAAGTTATACTGTATGGTAATCAATGAGAAAAACAATACGCTTTCAAATAGCCTGATGCAGAGTCATTCATTATTTTGAAAATATAACTGTGATTACATGCTTTTTCCTCCTCTGGTCAAGAATTTCCAACTTAAGTTCTTTTCGATATAATTAGATTAAACTTGGTATCGTTTTGTTATGATTCTAGTTGATCGATTATATAACTTTTGCAATCTGTTTGTTGATTTAGCAAAAAATAAGTTCATCACAATGGTCAAACACTGGTTCAGTAAATGCTTTGTAGATGAATACCAGTGAGTTTTGCGGTGCGTATGAATGTACTTGTTTTCAATCGCTCATGGCTCGAGACATTACTCTTTGACATTTTATCTAAATTAGGTTTAATTTGCCATATCATTTATACATCAATTTAAACACCTAAAGATTAGCAGAGGCTGTTTTTTTTACTGAATTGCTGTTCATAAATATATGAGGAGAATTTCCTTACATTGCATGCTAAAGTGGTTTCGCTGCAACGCGTAGGTAAGAAAAAAAAACGCGTGCCATTGAAAATGTGTCCGTGCGGGCGAAGCTTAAGCCTTTTTGGGTAATATCCATTAAAACGATTATTACCCTGAGTAGAGGTGACTGGTGACGAATGTACAATTTGCATGCACCCTTACTTAAGGGATAAACATTGGGTATAGCGGTAACTGTAGAACTTGTTTTTCAAATACAACAAAGGCAGAGACCCACCATTGAGTATCATTTACTTTCTTGGCTGGTTCCTTCAGCGTGGCCCTGGGATATGTATCAATGGTATTAATTGTCGGGTATTAGGTGTTGTTTTTGACAGTAGTCGTGTATCTTTATAGACGCAAATTAGAGACGGCGCCTTTGTGGCTGGACAAGCGTGAAAGTGATGATTTGGACATGCAGCCACCACTATAAAAAAGCACCTTTGACTGAGCTTCTAATACAGCGCAGTCATACGTCAATTATGCATGTTTAACACCTGCTTACGCGGGGAAGAGTCATCATTTCTTTGAGACACACTTAACTGTGGCTAATGGCAAAGCACATTTATATTTCATATATAAATGGGTGGGGGCATATATAGTGGGTGGGGGCACCAGTCCACTATCAGTTGGATAATCGACAAAGCTAAATGTCAGAACTTTTTAGACAGTTCTGGATAGTCTTATAGGGGAAAAAATAAGTACCTATAACAGTCACGGTTGGCAATTTGTCCGTGTAGTTTGAAAGAGTGAGAATTTTGGGTAGAGTGACTGCTCCTCTTAATAAGGTTGGTTATGAAGAACAGACTGACAACACTGATAGATCATCATGTATACAGCGGCATTGCGTGTTTCACGGATAGAACAAGGAAGTTCTTTCTGTATACAAGTGACACTTGAATCACATCTGCAGGCATTATTTACAGCAACTTTTATTTGTTCGTACATTTGATGGTGTAGTGGTTCCATGCAGGAGTTGTTTTCTCTACAATCGAGATCTCACAAAGAAGTTAAAAGTGGTCATTTTAAGAATTGGTGATGATTTGTGTCGTTTTTGTATAAATAACAACCAACTGCTTACACAAGTTTGAAAATGAATAAAATGGTCCGTGCAACTGACAACTTACAGGAAATACTAATAAGAATCTGTATATATTGAACAATTGGGGTAAATGGTAAATTCACTGTTATAATGTACTTTGCATTTATATTTCTTGAATTTTAATTGCAAGAAAAAGACGTTTTTTTGAAAGGGTAGTTTTATTCTGATATAGTGTTGTATGGTTGACAGCGTCCACTCTTTTATGCTCTAAGAGATTGACAGTATATTTCTTCCTTTAAGAGTTACATTAATTAACCGCGCATTTCAAAATTATTTGTCTGCTTATTGAAATACAGCAATGTCTACACTTGTTATAAGGTTAACTGTCAGTAAGGATGAGAATCAGACCACATTCAGCTATCTAGTTTTATATGTTAAACATAACACAAGCGGAAATGAAATTTTATGCTGAACGTTAACTGAGATTGTTATGATTTATGAAGGGAAACCTGGTTCACTGTTTCTTTCCTTTACTTCTTCAGTCCAGAACTAAACTAATTA
>JAOBYF010686620.1:0-14776 GCA_025403605.1 Parazoanthus darwini
TGACGACGATGATGATGATGATGATGATGATGACCATGATGATGCATGATGATGATAAAATATTAAGAATATTTGTAAGTTGGTTGATGGACATCATTGTTCTTGGTTGTGATTGACATTTGGACAACCTGTGAGTAAGTTATCTTCAAAATCCATGTTAGGTCGGTCGTACAGTTCGTGCTTACGGACTTTATGTCGTTAGGGCAGGCGGTAGTTCTGTTTAGTCAATGTCCGCGGCTCGGTGGCGGTGGTCGGTAAGGTTTTAACAGTGGATTTGTTTGTGTGCGACCCTTTAAATTTAAGTGTTTTGAACACAACAAGTCTCTCGTGTGCCACCGGTAGAGATTTACAACGGTTCAGTGCTTTTTGTCTCTACTTTCGTCAACCTCGCTCTTAATCTCAATCCATTTAGATTCCCACGGTCCTCGAAAACACTGGAAAGTCTTCAATTTGGAAAAAAATCAAGTGAAACTGAAAAATAGAATTGTAGCCGAATTAAGGCCATAAAACATTGCATGAAATCATTCTCCCATCCCATCTTCCCCTCCAAAAAACTGAATGGTCGGCTGGCCCTAATTTCCCGGTCTACGTTATGGTCTTTCTTCAACTTTAACGTTAGTCAGCTAATGTCAGAGCTAGCCTCAGCAGTTTTTGAGTTACGTAGATCAAAGTAAAGTGTTTATTTTGATACGGTCACGTTCTTGGTTGGAGGGCTGACAGTTGCTAATGATCTGCCATCACAATTCTCAAACTGACAATATTCAGCTTCGAGTAACTGAAACGTAACGACTGCTTTTGTACTGCTTTGGACAATACGCAATCGTAGGCTTTTTTATGAAAAAAATGGAAAAGTTTCGTCAGCGTTTCAAAAAAAAATAGAAAGCAAAAATTCGATAGCGCAGTAAGTGTTTCTTTTTTCTTACTTTCAACATCTTAGTTTTAAACTTAATTCTGATTTGAAGCTCGTTAGGATTATACCATTAGTAATTTTGATTTTAACCAGACTCAGTTCAATTCCCTGAAAAAACAACAGAAGCTCTTCACAGAACTTTAGTTCTCCTCAAATGGTAGATGAGATATTTGCTTTCAAAACTATTTTATTACCTCTCCCTTTTTTATGTATGTGAAAAACATAATATCGGCATTTTACATATAAAAACTGTATTTATTTTTTTAAGAAAGAACAGTTTCGGTTAAACTGGCCAAAAGATAAGAACAACGACTGAATTTTTTATATATAAGTGTGTAATGTAATGCAACTATAAGAAAAGAATCTTTCAAGGATTTTGAAATTTCGGCGACTTAAATTTACAACATCTTGGTGCAAACCGCCACCAGTGAGAAGGACTGGATCAGTGTAACATTTAACCCCAAACTCCATAGTGTTATAAAGACCTGTGAATTTTCACACATTAGTTTGTTATTCCATGTTCAAGTTGGTCTTAATCTCTACTTTGAGTTGGCAAAGTGGCTGAATGTGTTCAGAGCCGTGCACGAACCTAACATTTGGAGCTATTTCGTAGCTTGCTTTGAATGATTTATTAACATTTACTGCAGTTGAACAATATCGGTCAGGCTAGGTTCTTTGGTTATCAGCTGTATAACTCCTTGAGAAGTAAAACAAACCGTTAGCACTGACGTCAGTTGCTGTGTTACTGCAGTCATGATACATTGCAACTAATAGTTAAATTTAGACTCTGCTACAAATAAACTTACAATTAAGTCACTTGCAAGCTGGATTTATCGAGGGATACTGATCGCATTTATCAGTCTTCAGTTCTTGTAGATTTAGCTCGTCTGATTTGTGAGGCTATTTTAGCAAGTCGAAGTTGAATTATGACAAATGAGTTCCATTCCACTTCCTGTACTTAAATAGTGGACATCAACCCGAGTGATTTAAAATTGTCGTGCCAAAATTTTGCCAAACATGTCTTCAAGCACATCAACTGAAACATCTTCTCTACTCACCTTCCATTCTCGCCGTATGGAACCTTGGGCAAAAGCTGATGCAAATTCTCTTTATCTTTGAGACGCTAACTATAATTCCTACGATAAATATAATTGTAGTATAATACGTACTGTGCGGTCTTTTAACACTGAATAACAGCAGTTATAATCAAGTGAGTCGCTCCAAATCTTCCGGACATGGGGACGAAGCAAAAACCAGAAGATGTGCGTTTTGAAAGTTAGCTTGTTCGATATTACTTGGAACTTTGCCTTGCCGGGAAATCTCCCTGTCGTGTAGCGTGAACTGTGACATAGCGCGACTTTATACGACCCACAGCTCCAGCTTATTCTAAACCTAGCTGATAGCGGTCAATAATCGTGCAAAACGCACGTATTCGTGCAAAAATATTTGAATCATCGGAATACACACTTGGTTAAGTTAACCGGACCACCAACCACCGTTATTAACTGAAATTGCAACCCCTTGCAACCAAAGTCCCGACTTATTCAACTGTAACTGTTTTTTTTTGTCCGGAAACATACAAAGAGCGCATACTCAAACGCAACGCTGTCGCATGTTTACCAAAGTCAAGTATGCGCTGCTCTCTTACGAAGTTTAGTAGCAGTTCCCCGTCTCATTTTCAAAACTTATAGGAATAAATGTTCCCCCTTTAGTCTCAGCTTGAGGTTTGTTCTTAAACATGTACTTAAATTTGATATTTTTCAGCCTCAAAGTTCCTATAAAAAAGGTTCTTATGAAAAATGAGTGTATGTTTAAGTCCTGCTTTCATATATATACAATACGCGTTACTTTGAAAACGAAACAAAGCAACACGTCTTGCATAAAAACAGTAGCTTTCACAAGACTATTAGACAATTTCAAATGACTTTGGCATTTGGGAATGCTTACGGTATATGGAAACCAGGTACATTTCATTTTCATGAAAAAAAAGCGGTAGGATCGATGGAGAGCAAAAGAAGAGCTTTTGCGAGAACTTACCAGTGGAATGACCTGCACCATTTGAATATCTAACGGAAGATTTCGGTTTTTTCCATGCAAAGAGTAAGCGGCTCAACTGATCTTTAGGATCAATGCTAGCCACACCCAAATAGCTTTTTGCGAATTTACTGTGTTGAAAGACACACTCGTGTTCAATTAATCGCCCAAGGGTGTTCCTAAATGATTGTCAGGCATTGTTCCATTTATGATTATGGTTATTGTACAAAATTATACTAATATTTTAAAATTATTACAATCATAAACAACTATTCAGTACACATTCGGTCACCAATCACAAACTCTCTTACAGCGAATTAATGATCCTACAAAATATGTTTTTGGAAAAACAGAGAGAAGTTGAGTTACCCTGAGGCGAAAATAATAAAACAGAATGGTTTTAAAACGCTAAGATTATTTAAGAATAAAAATTAATATGGGGCTTTCATTTTTCCGAATATTTCTTTACCAATAAAGAGCTTACCGTTCACATACCAAGAAACATCGAGAAAAAATTGGTAGAAAGAAAGAAGAGAGAACAGACGACAACACTCCGGCTCATCCTTTTGATGATTACTTTTAATTTTTTAGTGCGTATCAGTCGATTTTTCTTCACATTTCTTCGACGTGGCTAACATGAGTTTGCTAATTTGCCAAGCTTATTATATATATTTCAGTTTTTAAAGAGATTACTCGTTCAAACAGTTCCGACTGCTGAAAACTATTGTACAAAGAGCAAGCGGGGGTCAATACATGCACATATGTGTTCAATAGAAACGCAAGTGATTCACAAAACTAAAGCTGAGCAATTCGTGTTTGCAGCATCTCGCATGTTGTTCAAAACAGCACAAGGCACAGAAATGCCATGTTGAAGTTGCAACTAAATTGGATCATTTATGATCAGAAGATTATTCAAAAGTGGTGACATTTTCATTATGTTCTATTTGTGGTGTTTGGTACCTTGTAACATTAAGTGCGTGAGTTAATAATGAAGTCGTTAATACCCGATCTTTTCCCTCGTGCATGTATGCAACCTGAGCTTGCTTCGATAATTCGTCAGCGGCGAATAAATAAAGCAAGCTACCAAGATAGCGTTGATTGAAACTACTGAAGTTCTACAAACGACTTGTGTTTTATAGTTAATGACAGTTTTAAATAGTAGTTGTTTGATCAGCTCAACTAGAAACGGCAATGTTTTCAGGAACAGCTCAAACGAGAAATGACTGAAGCTATTGTGAAGTGCAGCATGGCATAAAATCCAAAAATGAAAGCACTTGTAAATAAGAAAGCATCTTTCCTGATTTTATTGGTTATATCCGGACAGCGAGGAATCTAACCCTAAGCTGCTTGATATACTAGAATAGCGCAGCTAAATTTAATTTTCACCTATTTTCTGCTGCTCGATCAAAGAGTTCTGGCGAATAATTAGCGAGTTTCAGATACTTGGACGGCGGCGAGGTAAACGGTAGCAGGAAAAGCTACTTGTGAGTGGCAAAACATGATCCAGTTCCTGTTATTGACTGAAAATGGATGGTTGCTGGATGGCCGGAATAAAGAATTTACACATACACGTGTCTCTAAGCTAAGTAAAAGTGAAACTTCATGCCGTACTGTCCATATGCCTCGTTTCCAGGTATCAAACTCGCCGAGTTTTAGGCAATTGTTGGACAACGATAGCAAAATATCATATAGTTTGTCAGTGGACAACAGCGAGATACCGACAAAATCACGATTTTGTACGATAACAGAGTCCAATATTTGTTCTATTATCCAATGCTTTTTCCAAACATTTATTGACTTAGTCCTTTTAAAACAAGTTATGATGGAAGCGTCTTGAAAGCAAGCTTCCGATATTGTCATTGCCGTCACTTACGCCATAATCCATTATCAAAAATGTATTTTTTCTACTGAGTTTGAAGGATCGGATAGCCACTAAAACAAAATCAGAAACGAGGTTATTTGACCGGTTAAAAAGCGCTTTCAGAAACCAGAAGTGTTTGCTTGGGGGCAAAGTTGAGACAGAGGCGCATTAAGTATTGAAATTTTTGTCTCTAGGCCGAGCAAAACGGCTGAAAGTTTCATCTAGAAAAATCCGAGAAGAAGAAACCAAACCAAACTATTTTGTTTGCTATTAACAATCCCGGATTTCCTGCCAAGTGAAAACCACCGTTGCTGTGTATATATAGTCTGTCTCTATATAGTCGCTATTTTTAGCAAGCTACTAAGTTCGCGTAAGCCGTCTTCTCGATTTGGGACAAGTATTATTATTAGAAAAAGCATTTATCAAAACACCGAGACTCAGATTTGCCCAAATTTAAAAACAATAAATCGAGATCAATCTCAAAGTATAAATCTGTCTCAGATCCATAAAAGCGCAGCCTTCAATCTGAACAGCTATTTTGTGTTTATAAAAATAAGAGCAATTTAAGAAGAATTTGTGGCTAAATAGAACACCGAGCGTTACACCAAATGATGTGGTTCTCATAAAAATGCACAAAAAATTCTAGGAAACTTTATAATTATTTTATAAGGAACGCGTATACAAACTTTTCCAGTAAAATTTGTATTGGTTTACACATCTACCAACTATGGTTTACAATAATGCATGAAATGAGCTTTTTATCAGAAACATTTTCGAAAAGAAAAGAATTAAAGAGTTGAGCAAGCACTCTTCAGCTACAGCCTACACCAAACTTCAGCGGTTGTTTCTCGGGTATGTTCTTTGTAGTCGCCATTTGTTATAAAAAAGATGAAATGATGACTTGACTTGGTATTCGACGATTGTTTTCCCGGATGTAGTTTTTAATAGCAGCCGAAATTTGTTCCATCAGTTAAAAGCCTTCTTAAGCAACATCACTTTGAATTTTACAATAGCTACTGATGTTAAACAATTAATATAGTGGATAATTGCAGAATCAGATCTTGTGTTTGCTTGTTAAATTTCAAAGCATAAATTTCACTTCGTTGTTCAACGTTTGGATTCAGATTCTTTCTCTTCAACATTTGCGTATTCCAGCCTTTTCCCGTACAAATTTTCGGTTTTCCACGCCAGTTTTGTTGATCAAAGTCAGAGTTTATCGAATTACTAAAAATCAGTTCGCGCGATGAAAATAAAATTGTAATTTGTACCCACTCATGTTAATGTTGAACAGGAGAAAATTTTATGCAAACTACGCAGTTACCACTTCTTCGCAAATATGATGATGGTTTCCGCAACGCCGGATTCATCTTTAAAAGTATCCCTACTTCATACTCTTTGTGAAAGGTTTTAAACAAAAAAGCATTCTGTGAACATTCTAACTCAGTCACTTACTTCAAAACTAAGGTATATGGCTCTTGATATTTCTCTTGAAAATGTTATCCTAATCCAGTCGATATGTACCGAGTGTGCGAGGATACTTGTTGTTCCGTTGTATGCCAACACATGACCAGCTGCAGCCACCTCTGTTTATTTCCTCACCAAAACTGCGTATGGTGACACTAGAACTAAAGGAAAGCTGAAGGAACTTAGGGATGATTTGTGGTTTGTTCTCAGAAACTCGGTGATGTTGTACGAATTCATACAGATTGTTTTGTGTTGTTTCGTTCAAACAAACCACTGAGTTAAGCTGCAAGCTGAAAAACATTTCAAAAAAGCTGACATCGATAATGGAGGTGATGATGATGATCATCGTCATCATCATTGAATGGTATATTGATACGCTGTCATAATAATAGATGTGTGCTGTAGGACGAGCTGTTGGAATAATGCATTAACTATACAGTGGATACATAATTCATATAAATTGTGATTGAATTTAAAAGTTCATGTTTATGATTGGTTCGCTTCAGGACTATGACTTCATCAAGGGGAAGTCTGTGTACGAAGATGTGCTACAATGCAACAACCAGGGCTCCAGCAGCACGCCACGTGGCCACCAGTTCCCAGCAGCTTTCCTCATTACTGCCTCTGGGCTCAGCAAGGTCAGCTACAGTCTTCACAATGACAAATTATCACCGTCATTCACTCTTACTCACCATCATTCACTTCACTCACCATCATTTGCTATATCTTGATTCACTAAAGTTCAGGTTCCACATGGTAGCTTCGCAACTTAAGTAAGACTGTGTAAAGCGGGTACTGATGAGAGTCGGTAAATCAAGAGCTAAGTGGTACAAGTTGGACGAGGGGTTTTTGCATATCTCTTGCGTACGGGTAAAAAACGAGAGTGAGGTCGATGAGAGTTGCCACACCGAAAACTCCAATCGAAATAAGAACTTTAGTGTTTAAATTTAATTAGGGCGCTTGAAAGTCGGCCAGAGTGCACGAGAGTTGGTGATTAAGAGAGAATGAGGCCTCATCGACTCTCGGAACAGAATAGTGCAAGTGAGAACTTGTAGTTGATGCTTAGAACGATGACAGTTTTGAAACAATTTAAAAGAGGATGCACGTGAACTTGCAGCAGTTGATTACACATTTGAGTTGCAAATATCATCAGCAAAATACGTTTCTTGTTTATAAACCCAAGTTTGTCCTTGTGTACTTGCACTTACGACGCACTCGACTCACCCTGTCAGCCTTCCACAAAAGGGGCAAACCTGCAATTCTGGAAGGGGGGCCCGAAATGATATCTGAGCCCCGAACACAGTTTTTCAGTAGTAAGGGGGAGGGAGGGAGGCTGTCGACAAAGGATTATACTCACCTTGTTGCTCATCATTAATTAACCTCTGTTTCATCATCATCAATATCAACCCTTCCAAACCAAAATGTGTTGCCAGACATCCATTTTAATCTGATTACAGAGTTGATTTTGGTGGAGAAATTAAAAGCTGCATCAAGCACAACCTTCAATTGTGTAGTGGGATAATCTTGAGTGAGCGCATGCGCAGTATATAAAACATATATTTAGCAACTGGATTTCACAACTTCACTCTGTATAATCCCGTGAGTAAAATTTTCCCCAGCCAAACTCAATGTTTGTCCTTTTACATTTATTTCCGTTCTTTCCATGTATTTTCTCACGTGATTTTGTCCTGAACATTTTTATTTGTCTTGTCCACACAGCACGGATTGGATTCCAACGAAAGGCTTCCATACACCCACATGGACATCGCGGGCTCAAGCGGACTGCCCCCAGCCCCTCCCACTGGGGCTCCAGTTGGTGCCTTGGCAGCCATGCACCTCAAGCATCGCCTGGTCCCTGAGCCCAAATCCTAGAGTTCGGGCGTCTGTCAAACCAGGCTTTGAAGCAAAGATGGCTCAACGTTCTCCAGGAAATAGAACAGCCGAGTAGATTGTGCGACTAAGATAGATCCATAAAGCTTTGGATTCCCTCTTAGGCAGAGCTAGGATAGGTTATATTGCACTGAATTGAACTACATCCTTGGTTCAATATTAAAATAATTTACATAGTTATAACATATTTGGGACACATCTGAGAAATAATATAATTGTCAAATCCAATAAAATAATAGAAGCCTTTACCCATTAACAGTACATTCTAAACGAACCACAGGTATTTGGGGGCAATTGTTATAAGATAGCACATAACGGCTCTTTTTGAAACAGAAAGAACGCAGACCAGTGTCCACGAAAAGTAGAATTTTCGTATAGGCTGAAGAGGAATCCAACTAGAATAGAACGTTACTAAGCAATTAGAAGTTGCTATCTAGACGTTTAACCTTGCTTCTGGTCTTAAATGCGAGCTGGCCATTTTGCATTAGTTTACTGTAAAAGCAGCTTCATTTACCAAGTGAAAATAAAATGAATGTTGAACTTGTGAAGTTTGATCAGTTGCTGCTGCTAATAATAATAATAATAATAATATAAATAATAATAATAATAATAATAGTAATGATAATGATAATGATAATGATAATGATAATAATAATAAAGATGATAATAGTAATAGTAATAATAATAATAATAATAATAACTATGGTTCGGTGACAATGATGACAAAACCGACTGTCAACTTTATCATGCCGGAGCGACACGCAAAGCTAGCTATGTCGTTATATCCAATTTACCAACATGAATTACATGGGAATTTGTCTTGTTAGAAATAGTGATCGTGAAATGCTTCATAAAAAGCATATAACACTCCATGGAATTGGTCTCTATTCTTAAGTTAACCTGGTTCATGTATCAGTGCTGCAATTTCACGGAGGGATAAAAGTCTTCAGCAATGATAAATTGACAGCTCTAAGCTGGAGGAAATCAGTACTTTAAGTAAATGGAATGAAATAAAACCTATAGTAAAATGGACCATATATCGCATCAATTCAGCAATGCCGGGAAAATCTTGTAAAATTGGCCGAGAAAGCAGTCACTTTTCATTTTTTTTCCGCTGGGTCCACGCCTGAAATAAGACATCTGCCTCTTTTCGCAGGCTACGAAAGTGATGACAGTTAGCATTTTTATTCCTAAAGTACCCTCTCTTAAGTTATTCTCTACTTCTTCTACGAAAATTTTTCCTTTTGTCGGGTTGCATGTGGCGTTGCCCTCAGAGTGACGTCATTGGCCGGGCTTAGCCCCAGTCCATAATCCAAGATGACGGAAACATCCATGGAAAACGAATACGACACGCCACGAAGAACTCAGCTACAAATTTTCTTACATTAGCATCTATAAACTTGAATAGAGCAATTTCGATATATTAAAATTCAGCCTGAAACAAAAGGCATCAACAAGAGGCTTACGGAAATAATCCATACAAACTTATATTTTACTCCCTTGTGTTGGTCTACTCTAATAACTTGTTCTTTTAAGCTTCTCACGTCTGTAGTTTGTGTGGATCACCACTTCGTTAGCAAAGGAATTAACTCTCCTATTCTTATTTTATCAATTCTTCGTAAGCCCCAAGTTTTAATGGGCCGAACGAGGATTATGTGAATTGAGAATAGTTGACAACCAACAAGCACTATATAGTTCTTAAAAGCAACTTCCTGTTTCAGGAAACGACAACATCATTTAATGGCAATATTTAATGGTTTAATTGCAATATTTGTGCCAGGAAATTCTTAACATATGGGGTCTTTTAGAAAAAAGAATTTTGTGTGATTGAAAATACTTTTGAAACAGAACTGAATACCTTTCGATGCCAAGGTTACCGTAGATATCATATCAAATAGAGATATTTAATTTAAATGCAGGATTAGCGGGTCAGCGGATTATGATGGTACTCGGGACATGTCGGAATAACGACTGCGCATGCGTGCGAATTCGTAATAGAAAACTCCAAGATGGCGTCTTGAAATCCAATTTTTAAAGCAAAAGTATGAAGAGTGTATCTTTTTACGACCTGAAAAAATTATGCGACTGACCATTCACAGTGGACGAAGAAAAGAAAGATAAGCAAACCCGGTGTGACAAAACTCTTAACTTTTGTATATTTTTCTTGGTTTTTGCAAGTTTGTGAGTTTGGTTGGCGTTTTTCCGACATGTCGGTTTTTGGCAGTTTGCTGTTTTAGTGCTTGTTTGGACGAAGATGACTCACGGAAACGGTAATTCTGTCTGACGCTTTTTAACTGAAACTGATCCATGAAAGCCGGAACACAATAGAATGATTATTCCATGGAGTTTTATCCCAACGTCTTTGGAAAATCCATGTTGGCTGTCCAACTATAACCACCATGCCAAGTCAGTGAAGAAATAACTGAACAAGATGTAATGAGGAGTTCATGCATTGAATTTCAATTATAATTAAAATGCTTGTTAGCCAGTTACAAAACGAGGGAAGGAGTCAAGGACTGGATTCACAAGAAAATCAACAACTAAATCAGAGAGCTAGCCCAGTTTTAGAAAGTTTGACTGAACAGTAAGTGTGTGATTTCTATCACAAGAGAGCTAATATGGCTTGGAACGGGAGACTGTTCAAAGTAAAGCAAACGTCTTCTAACTAATCGGGTTAATAAGATTAATTAGTCAAAATCGGACCCATTCCTATCCCCTTTATTTTTTTCCTACGGGTAATTAGTTCCAGACGCTGCGCCACATTCAAACTTTATAAAAAGTTAATTGTTAAACTCAACAACAAACACAATTCTGAAACGAATTGTATAATTGTAAGTTTGAACCATAACTTTTTTAAGTTACTATCGCCTTCCGCATTTTGTTGTCGTCTGAAGTTTAACAGTCTTGTTTACGTTTAACTGCGTTGAGTTCAGCAGCGCACCCACGGAAGCACGACGACTGGACGATATTGCCTCTCCCTTACCTGTTTGTCGTTCGTTATTGAAAAGAAGCACTATTATTACTACTGCTTCTCGCTTTTTGCTCCGAGGCTCGTCTCAATTATTTTGGCAAAGTTTGGTTTTTTCTTTCTGGGTTTAGCTTAACGCTGGTCTCTGGTTGAATCCTAGCATGTCCAGAGTTGACCTCCTCTCTGATGATGATTGTATTAGGGTGATTAGCAGTAGAGTAAAAACAGTATTGGAATGACCCCGTAAAACTAGCATTAGCCGTGGCAGTAGCAGTAGTATTATCATTAAATAAGAACACAAGATCAAGTTAAGAGTAATCCCAGCCGGGCTCAAGCTCTCTCTCTCAGATTCAAAATACTCCAATTTCTCAACTAGAACCATGATTTCTACTTAAAATAAGCACAATTTCAGAATAATTTGATGCTGAATAATTCGGCTAATAAAAACATGTAGCAGTCTATACATACATCAAAAAAGGAAGAGGCATTTGCCATGCTCTCACAAGGTTTCTTTTTATTTCAGATAATGATCTAGAAAAAACTTACATTTGAAAGTCAGTCCTCTTCTGCAAACTTACGCTGTCACGAGCATCTTGAGTTGAGTCAGCAAATATTGCCGGACAACATTAAGTTAATACGGAAGTGGGTTTCCGTGAAATGGCAGTATTTTCAAATACTGCTTATATTCGATCGACTGGAGTGTGTAAACATGCTATCACAGGCTGGGTGGGAAGGAACCCGCGTTACGAAACAACTAGAGGAGGCTTGAAGGATCTGAGATATTAGCAGACGAACTGGCGGCAAAGCATTCAACCGAATTTCGTGGTCAGCGGCTACCAAAGTTCAGAGTTGATCGTGTTTGCTCAAAACCATATAGACAAACTTTTAGAGCTACTGAAATGTAGCAAAGTACCAGTGAACAAATTTAATAAAGCTTTTGTATTCAATATATTTGTTCCTTTGCAACTTGGATTTGTCTGTGGTCGGACTAATGCAAGCAAGACTCGATTCACAGAAACAGGAACTTAATAATTTATAGATGAGGTCAGATTAAATTTAAACTCTAAGTTTGGTTTGATTATCTAAGTGGGTCACACATGAGTTGGAGAGCTACGGTTTGCTGACTTTGGCTGAGAACTGAAGTATGACTTCCGAGTGCACCCACACAACAACGAGTGTTAATCGGCTCGATTTTTGACTAAGAGTTTTTTCTTCCTTTCCTTGATATTTGGCAGGGAACAGTTTTAACACTGTAAAAGCTCTGCTTAGATTCGAAGTTTTTAAGTTTTTACTTCCCTGCCGGTAACCTGCACAACAATTGAAAAATCAGTCCAGAAGGGTTTTTGATATGAAGTTTTTTTGTGCATTGCCTGGAGCGAAAACACGACGGAGCTGACATTGCACGGTGAAGTGGGTCATAAAGCAAATTACGTAGCGTGACGTCATTGCACGTTATGCGGCCTTTTATAGAAACAAGTGAACATAACAAACCCACACAGACTGTGAAGTTTGTTTTCAAATATTGTCATAACTTTGGCATTTTTTCACCTACATTTCTTCATTTATTTTGCAAAATTCGAACAAAAGATTAATGCTCTGTGCAGCACTTTGTGCGAAGAGATAAGTTATACCTTTTGCAGACTACAAACTGAGATGTTGCAAAAGAACGAATCGTTTCCGTTTCGCATCATGATTCTTGCTTGCGTAGGCGAGGAATATTGGCTATTTCAGGAATTACGCACAATAAAATATATTTACATTCTTAATTACACATATGAAATAGAATGTTATCAAACTAAACCGACATTGTCTATCTTCAGGCTTTACGGTAAAGTTGGCGGCATTTGGAACTAAGTTGGATAATTCCAGGAGAAAAATCCCGGTTATTCGTTACCAGTTCGGCACATATTTTGTAGCAATGTTAAGGATTTTTTAAAAGGAAAGCAAGTGTAAAACTGTCAAAGAAGTTAAGGAAAGAATTTGCAGTTCATACGATTTGATTCAATCATCTCGCTTTCTCCACACGGTTGAACTGGTTTCATGCAGAGAGATGAAAGCAAGTGTTGCCTAGCAACGAATGACATCCATTTCGAGCGGAAACTGGAACAGAGAACATTTGGAGAGGTTCAACAACCTTTTAGGAGCGACCAACACTCAGCTTCAAACAGATTTAATCAAATACCTACGCATCATCAACCGAGAATGATGCTACACGAGCTGCCGAAATGTTCCTTGGAATCAAATTTTCCTCAACCTGCATTTCCACCTTTCATGAAAAAACCGGCAAAACTTAGCTCATGCATTTATGATCAAACACCACCACCTGTCAGCCATAGCAGTAACGGCTGGTTACCGGAGCTCCCAGCAGATCTACTACAGCTACAGGGCTTGCTACCGATAATCCCGTCCATACGAATCAAGAGCGAACACTTTTACAACCCCAGATTTTATCAGCCAAGTAAGTCTACTTTCGTTGCCATTCGTAGTTAAACCAAGTATTTGCAAACTTTTATGCAGCTGCAGTGTGCATCTCCATAGAGCTTTGGAATCGACTAGAATTTTTTTATTAAAACTATCTTTTGGTTGTTTTGAAAGCACCCCACTGTTGTTTGAGTGGGTTAAATAAGAAAGTCTTAATCTGAATCGTTTATATAAATTCTATAAGCTTATTCTTTCATACGCCTGCAATCCCCTCAAGCATCGTTGTCTGTATCTGAATTACTAACAACTGGGAAAAGGTTTTTTCATTGCACAGAAAAGCATTGATTTGCAACGACGCTTGCATTTTGAAAAATAAACTTGCTAAAGATGATTTGCATTGAATGAAAAGTTTGTTTTATAGTCTTGCATTATCCAAGTCAATTAGAAAGTCTATACGATGGGATTTTAAAAACCCAGTTTGACTAATCGAACCTTGTTCGGTTTCTTAGCTGTTACGTAGTGCCTATACGGTGTATAGCGGCAAAACAGATTTCTACCGTAGAGGGCCATGGCGTTCTTTGACTATACCAAGTTTTGAGTTCATTGAAGGAAAGAGCTTACAAGAATACCAACTCAAACTAAACGAAGTACGTTTAGTTTCTGAGCGTTTAGTTCTGGATCCGATCAAAACCTAGCGAAAAGCCGATAACAGCTTCAATGCATATACGGTGTACCCTTCATATACTGATAAAATTTGATATTAGAACTTGTTTATTTGTGATAACTTAACATAGTCAGGACTTTCAGTTCATCTGATGAAGTTTGGCCGGAACATAATGTTGCGTTCCCAGCGCTATTCTTACAAGGCTGTCTAAACACATTAGGACTCCCGCAGATTATGTCATTATACTATCCTTTAACTTATTTGCGGAGAACGACTGACAAAACTCGAATAGACGGCTTTGGGGGCTTATGTACTCAGTTTGCGTACCACTAAGATGATTGAATTTGTCTCAGCTGGATTCAAAATGACAAGGGGAAATGCCAAATTCGTGCTGAAAACATTTGGATATAAATTTGTAGAAAATGTTGAGAGCACCGTGGAGAAGACAGAAAGACAGACAGGCAGACATTGAGATAGATAGACAGATAGACAGACAGACAGATAGATAGATAGATAGATAGATAGATAGATAGATAGATAGATAGATAGATAGATAGATAGATA
>JAOBYF010687731.1:0-14768 GCA_025403605.1 Parazoanthus darwini
CAAAGTACGGTATAACACCTCGCCAAAAATCCTTTTTATGATATGATACATTGCACGATGTAGTTTTACACTAAAACCACAGTGACAAGCATTTGGTAGCTAATACAAACTAATAATTAGGCCAAATAAAAAAATTAGTTGGTTAGCATCCTTTCTGCTAAAAAATCATGGTCGGGCGGGTGGTTTTTATTTATATTTTAGTTTATTTTTTATTTGATATTCACTCTTTGTTCAAGTAAAGAAACTTAGAAACTTAGTCATAGGGACTGTCTCTGCGCATTTATATCCCAGTAGATCACGAAAATGGTCAGTTTTCAAGTCAAGTAAAAGGCCAGTCTTCGATCACTGAGTCTTGAGCTAAATATGCTTTTGAAGAAAACTTGTGTATGTCCTCGATATGGTCGGGACCTTTATATTGGGTTATAAAGGAAATGTATGGAAATAAAAATAAAAATTTTTCTTGGTCGGGAGCGTTTTCAATAGTCGGGCGGGGATGCTAACCAACTATTTAATTTTATTTGGCCTTAATTAACTTTAAAGTGTTGTGTGGTTGTAAAAACCTGTCATGCTTGGTGTATTAATATAATGCTTTTGCAACTTCTCTCAAAGTATCAAAAAAGTTAAGCTGATAGTTTAAACGATCTTCGTTCCTTCTTTTTCTTTCTTCGTCATACCCAGCAGACCTAAGGCCTTGACTAGTGACTAGGCCCCTCAACCGCGTTGTCTCTTGCTGCTGGCTGCATCTCGCCCAAAATGAGACTGATCTCTGCCAGCTCTACGTCAAGAGTACTCTCTCGCCTCCAGGTGACGTCCGCCACAGGGAAACTTCGGGAGTTATATTTTGTTCCATTCTAAGGACTTAGAATGACTAGACGCCACAGGGAAACTTCAGTCCTACAGAGTTCCACATTAGATATTTTATAGGGTCAGAGTACTTGGAAGATCTTCCCAATGGGGTCGCCCTCTACTCTGAGAACGAGAAATATTATTGGATAAAAACACAACATAAATAACCTCAACCTTTGCGATAAACCTAACCATCCGTAAGCAAACCTACAATGACGTATTGTATGTGAACGTAATGAACGTGTCAGCTATCGTTAATGCCACTGTCAAAGATCCAATAAGATCTTTCGTTCTGAGAGTAGAGCCTCACTATCCCAAAACATCCATTGTTGAATGATTCATTCTTTGCCATGTCTTCTTTCACGATGCGCTTGCACTCTATGTTGCAAAGTAAGACTGATTTTACGTTGCTGTTACAGTCTTACAGAGCTTTATCTTTGTCTTTGTCTTTATCTTTATCTTTATCTTTGTCTTTGTCTTTGTCTTTGTTTTCAGCTGTACTTTTTTTACTTCCAGATGTTCTGAAGTCTAACAAAACGCCGCGGGCTTTTACTACTCTCACTTTCTTAATCCTTTTTTCTTGTCATGCACGAACTGAAGTTAGGTGAAATTCTCACCAAACGTATTCAAGTGGTTTTCCGCTCACCCCAATTCGGTGTGACATTGCTGCACATCACACGCGTCTTGGCAATGCCGACGTAAAGCACGATTTGTTACAATACCTTTGCAGTATGTAAGATTTCTCCTGTAGATGAACGCGCCTTACTGAGAGAACCACAAGGTCGTCAGCAACGTCCAAGTCTTTTAAAGGAGACATCTAAATCTTCCGGAAGCCTGAGCTCTGGGTTTTTGTATAGCGTAATTTGCCGCACAATTCAGTCGACAACGAAGAACAGGATGGAATAGAGGATGCTGACTTGCCTTACACCGAACTTCACTGCTACTGGCTGCGTCTCGTCCAAAATGAAGATTGATCTCTGCCAGCTCTGCGTCAGGAGTACTCTCTCGCTTCCAGGTGACATCTGCCACAGGGAAACTTCGGGAGTTCTGTTTTGTTCCATTCTAAAGACTTAGCCTTCTAAGGTGACAACAAAGTCCCCCGGAAGCTTCTGGGTTTGTCTAGCGTAGTTTGCCGAACAATTCAGTCGATAACGAAGAACAGAAGGGAATAGAGGATGCCGACTTGCCTTACATCGGACTCCACTGGGTACCAGTCAGAGAGTGATTTATCCAAGATGACACGACGTACAATTCCAGTATCTTCCAAAGGTCGGACGAAGGCTTTTTGAAGTCGTCGAAATCGATGTACAGGCCCATCTTGCTTGTTCGTCAGATTATAAATGTCTCTTCAATTAAGTTGCTAAAAATATTTATGAATATTCCCCACTCCCCTCCATTATACAGACATCTGAGAAATATAAAAAGGGAAGTGGATATCATTTCGGTCAGTATACTCACCAAGGCCTGTAGTGCACTGGTCCTGACCCTTGGGTCACTGTCATGTGACAAACTGGCCAGTAGGCTCTGTACTCCGATAGTCGCTGCCCCAAACTTCACAGTGGCGTCAATGGAACTTAAGTGGCCAATCATGTTGAGACACTGGCACCGCACTCCGTGGTATGAGTCCTTCAGGTACTAAGTCAAAACATCAAATTTGACATTATGTAATAACTTGCTCTGAAGTGTTTCAATTAAAGTATTGTGTGCTATCAGAAAACATCCAAAAACCCTCCTCCACCTACGCCACGATGGGTCAAAAGCCAGAACGTTTAAAGTTGACTATTGTACTATGGGCAGGAACTGTATCCACGTACCGATAAATCCTCGGAAACTCAGGGCGTCGGGAAAAGACGAACACAAAATGCGGAGGGAAGGGCGAAGAGCGGGGACTGTATCTCATTTTTGCTCTCCCGACTCTTTGGGTTTCCGAAGATGTCATTGATACAAATAAAATGACAATGTGATAAGTTATGTGATACCTATAGGCCGAAATAAATCGAGGTTGAAACTTATACTTGTTAAACTAAAAGATAACAAGCGATGTACGAGCTCCAACTACAGGATTACGAATGGGAAAATAGTTAAATTAGTTAGTTATTCATTTAAGTTACAAATATTTATCAGAAGAAAATCTCCAACCAACAATAGATACTCATATTTACCCAATTTATGAGACCATCTCCTTAAGGTAGTTTATTAAACGTCGGGTAGAGGATAAAATAGATTGATTCCTTTTTTCCGGATCATGAATGACACGTGTCATATCACAACACATCATGTCATGTCATGTCATGTCATATCATATCATATCACATCACATCATATCGTATCGTATCATATCACATCATGCCATACTAGTCATACGGCATGTCATGTCATGTTATTTCATATCACTTCCCTTCATATCATATCATATCAAATCACATCATATCATGCTAACATTTTATATTATATAGAAAAAATGCACGAATTCTTGGAAAATATTTTGGAGATTATTCAGAGATCTTCAAAAATGTTGGAATCCTTAGGAAACAATTTGCCAATAAAAATAGTTTCAGCAAGCTTGTTACTACTTTTTAATTTTTCAAGCGAAATCCTCTACAATCAATACCCGGCCTACCAGTTGGAGTATGAAAAATATGTCTTTGAGAGTGCAGACAGTGTTTCATATTCAGGGACAGACTTAAGGATGGGACCCACAGGTAGCGAGCACCTCCATCCCCCCACCAGTTGCGTCAGCAATTTTGGAAATAGACCTTAAGAAATACACTGAAAAAAACAGGTTCGGGGGCAAGTAAGTAAGTAAGTAAGTAAGTAAGTAAGTAAGTAAGTAAGTGTTTTATTGAAGAATAAAACCTTGCAGCCTTACGGCTGAATTGAGATAAACTTTTACATTATAAAATTTTACTTAGGCTAAATATTGAAAAACCTGTACTATATACACGAGCAATGAAAATGGAACATAAAAATCAACAATATTTCAAAGCACTGCTTGTAATAAAAGTGGTTCGGGGTCTGTTCGTTTTATACTTAAATTTAAAACTACGCTTCGATCTGAGGTTAAAACCGTGCATTTGTTCTGAGATGCCTGGTAAAAGTTTGTTGAGGTTGTAGCTCTCGTTCTCAACTGCCTCCTTGATCAGTGTGGTCGTTAACTGTTCCCTTCTCTCCTTGAGTGTGGGCAAACTACTGGCGTTAAGTACCTCTTTTAAGGAAAGCTCTGGGAATATAATCCGAAACACACGCTTCTGCAGTCTCTCAAGATCCTCAGACAGATACTGGGGGAGTGCGTTGTGGAAAACCTGACACGCTTACTCTGTTATGGGGCGGACACAGACAAGATAGAATGAGAGGAGTTCTTTGATGGCAATGTTTGACCGCTTTAGTTGTCGGAGGAAGTACAGCCACGATGCGCCTTTCCTCGGGACTTCCGACAGCTGGGCATTACATTTAGATCGTAGGAAATGTTAAGTCCTAAGACTTTTATCGTTTCGACGGTTTCTCACGGCTCACTTCTCTTTCTCAGAACTGACAGTACTAGCAATTCCCTCGAGGTGTTGTAGAGAACTCAGTAGATCGTTTTGCGTGCTAGAGGGAGATGACAAGCCGCAAAGTTTCTTAATTTCTCTCGAGTTTTATCTTCTCCCAAGTTCAGGGTCGACAGTTCTTCAAATGTTGGACCTTTGCTTCGTAGAACATAGAGCGAGATCTCTTTCTTTCGCGGTTAACACGGTTTCGGACTTGTCTGAACTCTTCCATATCGCCTTTTGCAAGGGCATTTTGACGTTTCTTGATTAGGTCTTTTAGCGTCGCAGTTATCCAAGGTGGCTCGTTTGTATGGATAGTTTTTGATCTCATAGGTAGAATGAAGTCGAGACGGGTCTTCATTATTTCCTTTGTCTTCACATGAATTGATCTAGCAGGGCTGGAATGCTCACTTCTTGCGCGGCTACTTGGTCGTGAATCCCTTTTTTTGGACTTTGATCTGCGTTCTGGGGAGTTGGGCACGAACTCCAGCAGTTGCATGGTCAGATAAACCAAAGTTGGGACGCTTCACAGGTACGTTGTAAGAATTTTATAGATTGGTAAGAAGTAAGTCGAGTTTATTGGGACCTCTAGTTGCGAAAGGTACAATTTACTTCAGGTTAAAAAGGTGATTTAATTTCTTGATGTCACGTCAAGTCGGAGATTGTTTGAAATCGCCGAGCAAAGTGATCCCGCAGTTGACGTAAAGGGATTCAATTGATGTGAGTTTTTCAAGCAGATAATTAAGCATAGTTGCATTGACTGCACACGGCGGATGATAAACCACCCCCACAATAACCCCCATGGGAGGCGAGTTGGCTGTATTTTAACCCAAAGAACCTCAAGAGCAGGGTCGAACAAATCTTGAAGTACTTCAAGTCATTCTTGGTATACATGCACACACCGCCGTGTTCGGCTGTCATCCTGCCAAGGCGGATCAAATTGTACCCACTGATGGCGACCTCAGTGTCTTGTATGTGATTTTTGAGCCAGGTCTCAGTCAAACAAGCAAGATCCAAATTTGCATTGCTAATAGTGATGAATTTAATCTATTTTTGGCGCACAGGATTTAACGTTGGAAAGAAAAACAATTGGCACAAACGTTCCTTCTGTCCCTTTCCTTGTGCTGTTCTCGTTTGACTTAGTCACTGGAGTGATGGTAATGCAGTTTTCTGGAAACCCCCCTTCAAATTTCTGGATCCGCCCGATATTAATTTTCCGAGTGGTATATTTTCCAGTAAATGTTCGTGTGTCTAACGTAATGAATAAGCGTAATTATGTAAAAAACAGCTGATAACTGATCTTCAGTTGAAATTCTGCATAACAAATGTTCATTTCACAGCCATGTAGTGTGTTTTGGATTATTCCAATAACAAATACCTTTCCGTAATTCAAGGTACAAATTAGTTTTGTAGTTCAGATGTTCAATTTACTTGCCGCTGTTTTACTTTGTATTTTTTAAAATGAGATTTCTTGAGCTGCATTCACTAGACGACATGCTACCACATATGTTTGGTGTAAATCACAATCGAAGGCTATCTGTATCATGTTGTTAAGAATGTTGAAGTATTTATCTCACATCATTAGAAAATTGATCGTCCAAGTGAAACTACTTTCTCCGCAAAACTCACCAAAATTAGAACCAGCCTATTTTGGTAATCGGAATACATGTCTGAAGCAATATGGTAATCAAAATGTTCTTGCCAACGAATATTTAAAATTGCTTTTTGGGAAGATGGCCTCATACAGTCAGTCGTGATAACAGAAAGAAGTCGAGCACTACATTTCGTGTTATCCATAAAAAGCCACATCTTTTGGACCGTTGACGGGGCTTTCCACTATCAACAGGTCGATCATAGTTTAGAAGTATAGTAAAAATTTACAAGTTATAACTATTATAAGTTATTACATAAGTCACTGTGTTGAAGCTCAAGGTGAGAAAACTGAGATCAACGACACATGACCAGCCACAGTCATGTAAAGGTGAACTTTTCTGAATGTGTTGATAATCCTTTCACTTTCACCTAATTTATCAACTTTACTTTCTCTTACGGTATCATTACATAAAATGTTGATTAACTTTGAGGTTAAGGGAAATGATTATCCACTCCAAACTCTAAAACGAAATGACGAGTTCTTACTGATTAACAATAAAGAAGTAATGAGAATTTAGAAACTCATCATTTGACATTAGGTTGACATCAATGCCCAGTTGAAAACTCGGTAATTTCCAAAAAAGGAATAGGTCATAATCTGATCGGCACAACTTCTGAAAGTATCATACTTAAGTTTGCATGCTTATTTCCCAACTTGGACTGGAAAGTGCACTCAGATATACCAATGTACAATATACCAACAGATAAACCAACATACAATATACAAACAGATATACCAACACCAGAACTGCAACGTATACAATTTCTAATCTTGGAATATGCATTTTATAATTAATATAGTTTATGTAAATTAATAACGAACATGGAAACGTGTTTCCAATATTGGAATGTGAAGTGAATACCGCTAGAATGGTCTCCAGTGAAAATTAAGGAAGTATACATGTCAATAGATTTTAATGGGTCCAGCGACCATCTCCAGAGGTAACCCAAAGATTATCCATTGTTTTTCGAACAACTTTGGATTCTCCACTTTTTCCTACAATATTTATATCAGAAAGTACACTCAAGCCAGAAGCATATTTGTTAAACCAATTCTGCGTTTTAGGTTACCTATCTTCCTATAAAAGGTAAGTTTTGAAACTAGGGTTGCTAATAACTTATCAGTTTTTTACCAGGTAAAAACTTTCTTTTGGGCCAATGCTACAGTATTTCAAAGCTTTCGGCATGGACAACTGAGGAGAATCTTCAGAGCTTCCGTCCTACTCGTTAATGATCATATACAACTTAATTTTACCGAAGAACATAACTCAAAAATTTGTTTACTGCAATAATCTAATTTCAATACTTCAAACAATTATAAGAAAAAGATCAACGACATCGGAAAGAGTTAAAGATAAATGCGAATGAATATTCAATATAATTTTAAAGTCTGAATATTCAGTAAAATTCTAACTAATGATGGACTGCAAGAAGACAATAACAGCCTGTCTAACATTCAACATTTAATTATATTTACATTACAGGGATTCAATAAAATATTCATCTGCAAGTAACAAATATTAAAACCACAACTAAAAATCTCTCTCTCTCTCTCTCTCTATGTATGTATGTATGTATGTATGTATGTATGTATGTATGTATGTATGTATGTATGTATGTATGTATGTATGTATGTGTGTATGTATGTATGTAAGTATGTATGTATGTATGTATGTATGTATGTATGTATGTATGTATGTATGTATGTATGTGTGTGTGTATGTAAGTGGACAACACGAAGTCCTGTTACCAATTTATTGTAAATATGGTAACTTCCCATATACTCGTACGACAAGCCGTCTTTCAAACCATGACAAGAAATGATGTGTGTGTCAAACACATCCTCAAGTCAAGGTTACCACCTTGGACCCGCAAGGTACAGACAATCAACAATTTGATCCAAAAGAAAACATATCTAGATTCATTAAATTCTTGGTGCTGATTGAAAGGCAATCGTGTTGGAACGGCGCTGCTATCTACATATGTTGCAAGCAGCGAGGTGTTAAACACCGCAATGACTTTGTTTAAACGCTAACAACTCATTAGAAGGACTCTTGCTCTTGTCAAAAATAGATGACGCTTACCTGAACTCGAGATGTTATAAACACATGTGCTCTCATGATATATGTGCTAACATGATGTCACGACAGGTTTGTCAGATAAACGAAATTGGATAACTTGTATATATTTCGGCGGTGCAGGAAAAAGAAATGAGTTTCTGACTTAATAGGTTTCGTGAAGCAGTTCTTCGTTGACCCAAAAAGTGTTGCGTCGAGGCTGCCGGCCAAATTTCACATTTTGTATCGGCGAAAACAGGAAATTGATTTCTCCGGATTAGCGTGTTTCTTTGTTCAGAACGATAAAAACATTTCAAATGAGTGAAGTGTCTCTCATTTAGAAGTGTCACATTGATTGTTAAAATTACAGTTCAGGCATTGGAGCATCTTCAAGATGTGAGAACAATTAAAAGAGTAAGGGAGCAAACCAACAACACATCGCAATGTGTGCAAGCTTAACAAGTGTGAGAAATGGCCAAAACACGGAAGAACATTCCACGTGTTTTGCAGGACTTGGAAAATTCGTTGTAAAACGAACCATTAAGGCTCAGGAAGAGCTGGCAAAGCTTGTCGACAGCGGCAGATACGAAGAACTCGAGAAGCTTTATCAGGAATCGCAAGAACGAGGTAACAGAGAAACAGAACTAGCGAACATTCTTGTGCAAATACTTCAGATTCAAGAGGTCCAAACGTGTAAAGATTACACACTCAACGGCTACACATTTACGGTGCATGTTATAGAAGACACCGAGCTATGAATGGATTACAAATCATTCTCAAAGGAATACACTGTGACCTCAATTCTAACGTTTTGCTTGTATCTGACTCAAGGAATTTGATCAGAGATCAGGCTACAAATGCAAAACGAAGTCCTACAGCTCAAAAAGGGGACCAAAAGCTGGAATGTTTTGAAGCAGTATCAATACGTTATTAGCAGGCATTCAATAGTGTCAGGAGTTTGATTGCGTTACCAGTTGAGTAGAACTCCCAAAAGAGCTTCGCAGATGATGCCCAGGATAAACGGCAAAATGCAGCAAATCTGATGTGACTGTTTTGGCATTTACACACTGGATGTTCAACGTCTTCAGTTGTGTCGACATAAGGAAAAGCGACTACGATTAAGAGTGAGATTTGAAAAGTGCATGATCAATGTTTCTTATTTTACTGCTTTATACCAAAAGGTTCACCGCCGAAAGTCTTTGCCGTTTCGTTTGTTTCAAGAACTGTGAATTCTTGGCTTTTAACAACTCATTAATAGTCATTACAGTTGCTATTCAATTACCGATACTGAACTGGTGAAAAAAATGAGACATGCACGGGCATTGACAGTTTGCTTCACGTTTCGACGTTAATGGGAGACCTCATATTTCCTCCCACTCATGCCTTGCTAGCCTTGCCCTTGGCAATGTCTGAACTTCCTAATCGCTACAATAAAACTGAGGAACATAAACATGTGAAGGACGTTAAATTTGTTTTATGAAACTCAGATTCCTTTTGTTGCATAAACGACACTATTTGCTCGGCGATCTGACAGTGATGCGTCTTTGGATATGATGACCAATTGCTTCAGTGAACTGTGATCCATAATACTGGGTAATTCGTTCTGACGTACGTTACAGATTTGGTTTTCGATTGTATGAATTAATAATGGAGTACTTTTAAAATCAACAAACAGGAAGTTCAGATAGCTTTATGACCTTTGTATAAAACAAAACCTAATTTATCCTTTTAAAATTAAAGAGTCTGTTCCAAAACATTTATCTGAAAACAAATGAAAGTATAGAGTAATAAAATCACAAAATAAACAAAACATAACTGTTTATGGAACAAAAGTTAATTAGTTTTTGGTTATTTTGTCAGAAAGAAAAAATCACTGCGGAACCATTTTATACGATATAAAACTCATTAAATTTTCTGTGAATGACCTCCCTGAGTTTAGTTCAACACCAAACAACCATAACTGATCATTACATTACATGCTGTTTGAAAAGCTGTGATCAGGTACTTGTCCTAGCCGTAAGACAGAACTGAGAAACCTAAAGCAAAGGTGTAAAAGCAAGTTGCATTTCTTAACTTTCACTTATAACAGTCTGCCATACTTAAACTAGTCTGAATCCGTGAACAGAAATTGTGATTTCGTTTTGGATATCCTTGCCCGCAGGATATTTAGATTTGCTACCGTTAAACCCATTTCTTATTTCCTTTTCAGTAGCTAACCTTTGTATTAATCAAAAATTTAAAACAACATTGAAACCTCTGGATAATAATTAGGTGGTTGAAACTGACAGGGTTGTAACGGTATGGTAGGATTATTTAGTACACGTTTTGTAAATAAAAATGTGCTCATATGTGGGATCTTTCCTACCATTTATGTTCAAGGCATCAAAAAGTGTACATGTATAGCAAATCCCACTGCGTTTTACCTCTTTAATCTAGAACAAGGTATTGGTTTCACATGTTGAGCCTGGAATTAGGTGGGGAGTGTTGCTACACAGCTAGTCTAGTTCTACATGTCGAGTCTCGGATTGGGCAGGGAGTTTTGGTACTTGGTTAGTCTAGGGCCCCATTTAGTTGATTTCGGGTATCCGAAACAATTACCCTTCCCTCAAGTTGCCCTGAGTTAACAGTTAACAGTTAATAGTTTCCAACTATTTTAAACAAATAGATAATTGATTAAGTATTTATTGAGTATCAAAGACAGAAAAAGAGCATGCTTCTCAGGAAGGTGAGAAGCATGTTCTTTTTCTGTCTGTCTTAACCTTTTATTTATTTGACTAGTTCAATTAAGGAACCATTCAATTATGTGGGGATATCGAACTGGTCTTGTGCTGGAGCGAGTACATGTAACTGGTGTGTGGCTAGTTTAAGACAGGGAATTGAGTCTAGATGTCAAGTGTGGAACAGGGTAGGAAGTTTTGGAGCGTGGCTAGTTTAGGACAGGGATTGGAGTCTAGATGTCGAGTCTGGAACAGGGTAGGAAGTTTTGGTGCGTGGCTAGTTTAGGACAGGGAATTGAGTCTAGATGTCAAGTGTGGAACAGGGTAGGAAGTTTTGGAGCGTGGCTAGTTTAGGACAGGGAATTGAGTCTAGATGTCGAGTGTGGAATAGGCTAGGAAGTTTTGGAGCGTGACTAGTTTAGGACAGGGAATTGAGTCTAGATGTCGAGTGTGGAACAGGGTAGGAAGTTTTGGAGCGTGACTGGTTTAGGACAGGGAATGGAGTCTAGATGTCGAGTGTGGAACAGGGTAGGACGCTTTGGAGCGTGGTTAGTTTAGGACAGGGAATGGAGTCTAGATGTCGAGTGTGGAACAGGTTAGGAAGTTTTGGAGCGTGGCTAGTTTAGGGCAGGGAATGGAGTCTGCTTGCCAAACCATGATTCGGTAACGTTTTATTTGGTTTTATTAGGTTTTATTTGAAGGCTAAAGAGTTTTTCACCCGAGGTTCCCTTTAAAGGTTTTCTTTCCATGTAAATGTAGTTGAATCATTTTGACCGATGTCAATTTTATCATGTGAGCACAATAGCACGGAACTATTCTTTGAAGAAACAGCCTGGCATAAAACTAAGTTTACTTATGTTGCCCATATATGGTTGCATCCTTAATTTTTAAGGAGCACATCAACTGTTATCCGTTAATCCACTGGGAGAAAATGTTAATATTTGATGCATACATCTACTACGTTTTGACTGGATTCAACTAGTCTTCCTGCACTAGTCCCCGCTCAATCGTATCTACAACGCCTGGACTGGATCCAACTGTTTTTCTTGCACGTGAGCCCCACACCACAACCACACTTGTCCACCTTGTTGAACTTGGCCCATGGTTGACCGCACTTCTTTCCACATTCTCCCTTCTTGTAACAGATATACGAAGGTTGAACCGGTAATTTGCCACTTGCACCGCCAACGGAAATTTGGCGTTTTTTGCGTCCTATTGGGATTTTAATGCCAACACCAGTCCATTTGCCTGATTCAGTGTTGACCCGGCAACAAGCGTGAGGGCATGGGCACGAGTTTGGATGGCGAGGGTTGCAGCCCTGACCCAGTCTACAGTTGGAGTAATCGGGCTTCGGCCATCTGTCGCAGCCCTGCAGTAAGGCAAGTTTTAAGTTAGAATAAACGTTTCCGCTCTCTAGGCGGAGAGTATTGGCAGACGCTTCCACTTCATTAAGACACAGGAAGTGGAAGAGAGGGAACTTGAAGGGGATGAAAGTTGGAAAGAGATTGGGGGTTGAGTTGAGGGATTTGGGGCAAAAAATACATATTTGGCAAGGATAGCGCATTTCATGACCGAGTGACTTAAGATAAAGGAAAATAGGGAAAAGGATGGCAAAAATGCAGGCGAAGATTACTCGAAAAATACTTGACGTTTAATATTTATCATTGTTCAACCCACTATTTATCACCACTCATTATTTTATCACGAAAAATACTTGTTTAACATTTAGGCCAAGTAAAATTTAATAGTTGGTTAGCATCCCCGCCCGACCACTGAAAACGCTCCCGACCAAGAAAAATTTTTATTTTTATTTCCATACGTTTCCTTTATCAATAATATATTGGTCCCGACCATATCGAGGACATACCCAAGCTTTCTTCCAAAGCATATTTAGGTTAAGACTGATCAAAGACTGACCTTTTACGTGACTTGAAAACTGAACATTTTCGCATTCTACTGGGATATAAATACGCAGAGACAGTCCCTATGAATGACTTAAACTAAAATTCTAAGTTTCTTACTTGGACAAAGAGTAAATATCAAATAAAAAAATATACTAAAATAAAAATAAAAACCGCCCGCCCGACATGAATTTTTAGCAGAAAGGATGCTAACCAACTAATTTTTTTATTTGGCCTAATGACAACAATCTTAGATTTGATCAGCATATACATGTTGTTTTCCAAAAGAGTAGTCAACGATCAAAGCCGATCTATGCGTTGGAGTACTAATAGACCGGTCACCCTATTCACAAATGGTGGCTATTCTAATATTTTGTTTGTTTTTAAATTAGCCTGACTAGCCTCGTTTTTAAGTCAAAAAATCAAAAGAATAAATTAACCTGAACGAAGCTAATTTAAGATATAAACAAAAGAATATTAATATATTTATCAATAGGGTCTACTGTATGAGGCTCAGGAACCTTATACCAACCACTTTAGAACATATAGCCCACCTCGTCTGGCACTTTTGTTGAGAGAGTGATAACGGAAAGTTGGTGGGCAGCATTTCCGAAGCTCTAACAAACAGTACAATCTTCCTAACAACCACTTTGTATTGCCTAGATTTAACACCGCAACTTTTGGGAAACCACCTTAAGATATATGGGCCCCAAAGTGTGGACCATTATACCGACTAATATCAGGAGCACATTTGATCAATTGACCTAAACTCCTTGCTCCAGGATTCCAAACGTGCCCACTGCCCCTTATGTAGCTCATAAACTCCCATCCAGTTTTAAACACTGTAATTTTTAATATCCATGTAATTTTTAATTAGTTTAGTAATAGAATAGCACAGACAGTTAAACAACCTAGCACAGTTTAGTGTGTTTTAGCAGAGTTACTGAATATAGTATAGTACTGTGAAATTTAATAAAAGTATGTTAGTCTGTAGTTAGTAGACTAGAACGTTCATCGAATTTGGAAAAGGTTATAAAATGAGGGCTCCTTTTTATGGTATTAGAAAAGATTTATGTTGGTGGGGTATGTGCTGCCCCTTATCATATTTTTAAAAGGTTGCGTTCCTTAATGAATTTAAGCTGTTTGACCTTATTAAATTTCAAATAAGCATACTTATGCATAAATTTTACAATAATCTATTACCTTCAATGTTTGCTAGCTATTTCAGTTATTCCAAGCAAAAAAAAGTGCACAAACACGATACAAGGCCCTCTCAGTTTAGGCACGCATATGTATTTCCAAATGTAACTGAACCCACTATGGCATTTTCAACATAAAATTTGCTGGAGCAAAAGTTTAGAATTCGCTAGATGCAGAATCAAGAACTCGATCCATTAGGACCTTCAAGGCCACATTGAAGGAAAAGTTCGTCTCAAATTTTTAACTCAAATTATTGGCTGAAGTACTCACACAAGCGGAAAGGCTATAAAAAGGTATAAAAAGGCTAGAAATAAAGTCTTCTTGTTGTTATTAATGTATTCCTTTTTCTCTTATATGCTTTATTCACTGTCTGTAACTTACCAATTTCGTTATCTTTTCTCCCTTTTTCATTTAATATTCCCCTTATACACCGATCAAAACATACATTATCAAAAGCGGTGAGAGTTCTGGTGGCCTGGCTTGTATAGCCCTTGTGATTATTTCAGGCATTCAGCACTTAACCACTACTTAATTGACAAACATTGATGGTAACTGTCAAATTTGAGGTGAAATAAATTTCTTTGTTGTTGTTGTTGTTGTTGTTGTTGTTGTTGTTGTTGTTGTTGTTGCTGTTGCTGTTGCTGTATGGATTCGTTGTAACTAAATCCAAACGACAAAAGTTTGATTTTGTTTTGTCCAAAACTATTTTTCAGTCTTTTGTTACAGCCTCGTTATGACAGATGTTTTCCAGCCTGAAATCAGTGCTGTGTTTGATCTCTTAAGTTTTCTCTTTATTACAGCATGTCAACAGGAAAACCATGGCGCCGGCGGCAAGAGAGATGGCGCCTCCGACATAGAAGGCCGGGA
>JAOBYF010688842.1:0-22750 GCA_025403605.1 Parazoanthus darwini
GGGGGGTGCGTACGCACCCCCCCTGCCTACGGGCCTGTCCTGGTAATATGAACACACAACCGAACTATTACAGCAAAGATAAGGAATTTCGTATTTGTGTAAACTTGATTCCCCCGTCATTTTGAAAAACCTGTACAGATAAGCGGATAAAGTTCACTGCTATAATAGTAGATTTGTATGAAAAGTAATGCATCATTACTTCAAAATAATCGTTAGTTAAGATATATATTGACCAAATTAGGGTGATGTTGAGGTGATATTTACTGCCAGTTTTAATCATTTATATTGCCATCTTAACTTTCAGAGCCAGGCAAGAAGAATTTTTGGGTATTTTAGTACTGATTACAATTAGCTTTTGTTCTCCAGTGAATCACTTCCTTAAGAATATTGTTGTAAATTTTTGCATCAAGCCCAGTCTTTCACTAGGAAAAGCGAACATTCTAAGCTTCAAGATATGGGGCGGAGAGGAGAGAATTTTCTTTCGTGTCGGATTGGATGCTTCTAAAAGAGCAATGGAACTACGGCATTGTTTGTCTTTGATAACAATACTTCTTGGGTTACAGTGACTGATTCAACGCAGTAAGAAAAGTAAAGAATCTCAGCTACTGTACATGATTTGGGGTGCAGAAGTCAGTAAACTTTATATTATTAGATGAGACGCAAAGGAAAAATGGAAATAGGAATATAAAGTGATTTGTCTTTGAGTAACAGTAGAAGATTACGACGTAGTAATAAAAATTAAAGATTGAAGGCTGCATGATGTTGGATGGAGAAAACGGCAATTTATTTCGTGCGTATGTTCACCAACAGACCAGTTTCGGTATTCGTAGTTGCCGCTGATTACATGTACAATGACTACAGACTCATTTACTCAGCGTTAGCCTCGCCTTGATGTTAGTTGTTTTATTGTTATTTATGTAAATTCAACACCAAGCCGAGGCTAAGGCTGAGTAAAAGAGTCTGCAGTCATTGTAATCAGCGGCAACTACGAATACGAAACTGGACTACTGATGTTGGGGAGCTGACGGAACTAGGATGGGATAGTCAACGAAGACGGCTGCTGGGTTTTTAAGTTTCCTTTTTCTTTGTTTTATATTAAATTCATTCGTTCCTTTTTAATTTTGTGAAGGTGTGTGAACATGAGAAAAGCGAAACTTCAGTTTTGAGGCCGTACGATGATTGAAATGATCATACTTCGTTGTTCACGTTCTACAGAAAATCACAGAACTGAACTTTGACGTTCAGTCTTTAAATGTGACGGTGAAAGGGTGGGCAAATGGTTGCATTCCTATTTGAAGTCACTGTATTTTGTAATTAAGTCTTGTTTTGTTACGTTCTGGTTGAAATTCCCGTCCTAGTTGCGTAAAGTCCCAAATAACCTTGCCATTCAGTACGGCATATTGCTAATGCAACTTTGTGTTCCAGTTTAATGTCTCAAGCAATCAATCAGCTTCAAACCGATTCTTACAGTACAATTACGAACCGCGTAGTGCACCAGATAGACGTTCTTTATATTCTAGGTCCACAACGTACGGACCTCACACTCCGTTAATACCGCAGCGGGCGAAGCTGGCGTAGAAGAAAAGCCGAACGTCAAAAGGCCAGGTGGAGCCACTTTTATATATTATCTGATATTTTATCTTTATGTTTATCATTTCCTGTTTTTCTCCTCTTCTTACTCTTCAACCTCTTGATCGCTTGATTGCTTATTTTCATACAACGAGAATAAAGTTTGTGATGCGCGCCACAGAAACCTTATTCAGTCCTTAAATATGTTCAGTTTTAAAGTCAATCTGACTCACGCTCCTTCCGGTTTTTTGGAACTCAAATTTTGTGCCGTTTGACCAACTGACAAAAGCGTAACTGTTCCTTGATTATGAACACATCTTTTGACACTAATTAGGTGACATCATTATCGATGACGTCAGCGTGGTAAGTCACGAAACTTTTTGAAAAAGTGGTTTGTTCTTCCTAGTTATTTCCTAGTTTTAGCTAAGGGTTTTGCCAATAAAACAGCTCAAAATTAACCAAAATCTCGAAAATCCATCGTTTTAGAGATTTGCTACAATGGTAGCAGCATATAACTAACTGACCACTGTTTCTGCTGAAACTGGAAACTTTTTTTTAACACACAGAATTGTCGAAAGATCAATGTGTTTGGGGTTTTTGTTTCACCGCTAAAGAAATTATCTTATGAGTCAACAAGAAATTGTTATCCTTAATCATCAATTTGCTCAAACAGGAACTTTCAAACTATGCTAATTAAAGCTGAACATATCGAAACTGTCTCTAAGTTCGTTGAAATCAGCCTACTTGATCGTTGTGAGACTGGTTCCTTTTCACTGGACTTGCAACATTCGATGAATGCGGCAATACAGGAGGGTCAAACGTCAAAGAAGCCTCCTCGGGTGTTTCTTGATCTTCGGTGCTTCCACAAAGTCTTTTGAGGACAATCTTAAAAGCGCGACGGTAGTTCGATATCCTGAAGGCATAAAGAAATGGATTAAAGACACTGCTAACGCACAATAAAGATGTTGCGATGTTTTTAGCAGCAGCAAATCCTGTTTCTTCGTGGCATTTTTGCGCGGCGTGGCCCTCCTGAGCACTATGCCCCTCATGACAGCGATCTTCGAAATGCTTTGTAACTAGGTACGGAACAAGCGACACAAATAAGACCACCATAATCACGAGCACTACCTTAACAATTTTCTTCTCGACTTCGATGTTGCGGCGCGATGGTCCAGATGTAGCATTCAAGGTTCGTTGGGCGAATACAGTGTTTCTGCTGTAGCGTCTGAACTCCAAGTATGTAGCAAGGTAAATAACGGTCAGCAAAGCTAGAGGAAACGTTGTTTGTAGGTGCAGGTCTATTTTGTGCATTAACTCTTCGTCCGCTGAATGCGATGCTTCAAAACAACCAATTAACACCCACACACACACATTAAAGACTACAACTCTTTTGACTTTTACCAGCGTTCTGTATCTCCAAGCCAGCTTCACTGCAAGATATCGATCAAACGACATTCCAACAACTGTATAAACAGATATTTTAGTTCCGAGATGAGAGCCTATAATAGCAAAGTTATAGACGCTGGTCAGTTCAATCTTGGAAAGTCGACAAAACATGCAGAGGGAATGAAGTAGTTGCACGACCAGAGCCCCGAGAAAATCACTTAAGGCGAGAAAAAACACAAACACAGATGAACAGCGGCCTTTAAAGCATTTTAGAGGGTCTTTGTACAGAGTTAAAAGTAACAATCCATTCGACGAGGTGGCCAAAAGGCCAAGAACCAAGCTCAAAATGGCTGCTGGAAGTGCCACCTCCAATTCATGTTCGTGGTCTTCTCTCGCGACTTCAGAGGTGTTCAGTTTGTCACAGCAAGGGTTTAAATACGACGAGTTGTTAACCATTTTTTGCCAGACTGTTAGTGTTAACAAATAATCTTTTTGAAGGAAGCCAGAGCTGTTTTGCTTACGTTTGAATTCGGTATTAAAGGAAAATTACATCGTTTGATTATTCATGCATGTGATAATCCACAGCTGCTCTCGAGTCTAGTATCTTGGATACAGTTTTAAAACGAAGAAATAAAACCCGGAGGTTACAACTCATTAGCAAAACATGCAATCATGTTTGAGATCTCTAAAATTATCAACTGCAATCAACTTGGGCGTTAATTAAAAAACATATTTCTAACTCATATTGTTAAGTGAGGCAGCTTTAAGTTTATCATATCTCATCTATCTTTACAACAATTTATGTATTCAGAACAAATTATTGAGTTGGTAAACCATGGACGGTTTCCATATCAAAATTCAATCCACTCTCAATCTGATAGACACGAGGCAAAACAAATGACTTAGGTGTAATAATGCAAATATATTCTCACTACCTTTGGCAGAAAATTTAAGCATGTGTGACAATTAAAATGAGATAACTCCAAACTGCCAAGTTAAGATACGCAGATGTTTGGGGAGATTTTCTAATATTTGTGGGAAGAGGTAAGAACTGCATGGAATTACTCCGCTTTGAAAGCTCTTGTCAACACGTATGCAAAACATGTGGACTTAGGCATTGGTTTTACCGTTTTTCTTGAACACGCAGTTTGCCAAGTTAATACGAAGGGAATGCATTATTCCGTGTATGAAAACGGCAAATGCCAGAATAAAACCATGCAGAGTTCTGCCGAAATTCCGTAGAATTCTTTCAAGACAGTTCAATCGAAACTCTTTGTATTTTCCTGGTTCTCCGAGTTTTTCTAACCCCTCGGGTTATTCAAGAGAGCCAGCTCCAGAAATTGTAATTTTTAATATAAGAACCTTTCTTCATAAAGACGTCAAAACCAAAAACGACGAAAATTCAAGAACTTTTCAAAAACACACCTTAAGTTGAGAGTAATAAAGGAATACTTATCAGTTCTATACATTTTTTAAAATGGCTCTAACAATCACTACAAAACATCGCGAGAGCAACGCAACTCCAGAATGTAACCGTCAAATTCATTTAAGTTTAACCAGCTCAAGTCTGACAGAGCAATGCATTTGAATAATTGTTTGGACAGACTTTGGTAACAGATATTACTGAGCAATGCTAAAACGAAAAAAAAATCCGAATTGTTTTACATGTATAAGAGAAGTTATTCCAATAAATTCACCGGTGTATCTGTATTGTCACCGAAGGCGACAATGTAACTTTAGCAGCCGACATTAAATTACAAGTGTTTTGAAAAATCTAACTTCAAAATGGAAATTTACAAAACAATTACGAGAAAAACAAATAGTTTTTGCCGCAAATCACATATCAGTTAGAAATCAAATCACCATGTTGATAAAAAGATACAGTGCAACATTTTTTTCATTATACGTATACAAACTCAAGTTTTATCCGTGCAATAGAAAATATTTTATGCCAATACCTCTGAAAGCGATAAAAGTCGCACATTTCGGTTTGATTTGACTCTTCATACTTTTGTTTTATTATTTAATAAACCTTAATTTTAAAGAAGGGCTGTTTCCGGATTATAGCAAAACATGACACTCGAATACATGAAAACATTGCTAATGTAATTAACTTTGCCAGAATTGTAATATATCGCCGAATTCTTATTAGAAGACGAGATAAACGTCATAAATTGGGAAAACGGAACTTCTTTTCACAGACAATCTTGAAGTACCTTTGCGGCCATACCAGAAGAAATAGTCGCCTCTGTGCCCCATAAACCATATTAAGCTCGAGGCTGGAAAAATTCACGTTAACTAATGATAATAAAAATTATAAAGATGATAACTGCTCCCGAGCAAAGTGAGGCAGCGAAACCTATAGTTGTTCGCCCCTACAACTGATAATTTGAGAAATTTGTCCTTTTTCCGGACTCGCTCGGTCGGGACTGGTTAAGAGTTCCTGTTGCATGCACGTGCGCACGGATTTTTGGGTAAATTGGAGTACAATTTGTCTTTTGTTTGTCGGTGATTTTGCTTCCGTTTTGGATTTGTTTTTTTTTTCACTGTAAGTCACGTAATATTTATGAAATTCTTCCTGTTGTATTTCTTTTGACCGTAACAACACCGAGAAGTCAGCCCTTGAACTTTGGAAAAATTTTAAGCAAATGTACTGGTTGGAATGACTTGTTTTCCGTAATATACTCACGGTTGATGAAAACATCTTACTTGTTAATTTTGATCTTTATAGTTAGTGAAATGGAGCACTTCCATTAGCATTGCTAACTTCTACTATAATACCTAGTTTTCGAAATGATAGTCACGTAACTTTAATTAAGTTTTTCCTTGTTTTATTTCTTCTGACTGAAACAACACCGAGAACTAAGTCAGCCTTTGAACTTTGATAAAATTTAAGTAAATGGAATGACCTGTTTTCCGTAAAATACTGATGAAAACATCTTACTTGTTAGATTTTGATCTTTATAGTTAGTGAAATGGCAGCACTCCATTAGCATTGCTAACTTCTAGCAGTATTAATATAAGTAATAAGAATAACCACAATAGCAACAACAACAACAACAACAACAATCTTTATTGAAAACTTGTCCCGATTTCTTAAGATGCTCGGTACTGCTCGGAAGGTATCACGCCGTGTACTTCTTGTGACCGTAAAACAAGGTTTACACATTACTCTCTAGTTTACCACAAACTGCGACTGAGAACAACCGAGAAGCCCCTTCATCGTTTGGCGACGTCTTTTGGTTTTAGCCGGCCTGGCCAAGTCCGATTCTCGTCTCCAAGTAGTGCTAATAACGTTTCTGAGATCTTTCTGAGAGTCCAACTAGTTCTTTTTCCGCTATTCATCGTACAGAAACCACCTAATGAACTCACCGACTGTTGTGACTATAACAAGCGAGGCGAACAGGGGGCGTTCTGCTCTTTGTCGCCTGAAACTGTCTGATGAACTCACCCCCCTGTTCTGACTACAACAAGCCAGGCGAGCAGGGGAAGTTCGGATCAAAGTCGTTTGAAACCGCCTTATGAACTCACCCCCCCTGTTCTGAATACAACAAGCCTGGCGAGCAGAAGGCGTTCGGATCAAAGACGTCTGAAACCGCCTTATGAACTCACCCCCTGTTCTAACTATAACAAGCCAGGCGAGCAGGGGACGTTCGGATCATCGTCGTCTGAAGCCGATTCCTTGGTTTCATCGCTAGTACTGACACTCTCTAAATCCTGCTCCTCGGGGATCTTATCTTCATCCTCACCGCCGTCACTGTCCACTTCCATATCTTCCGTGATCGCATCTCCTTCTTCCTCCGTGTCGCTTTTCTCTCGCAGTGTTTGGATTTCCATATCGTCTGTGTCCTCGCTACCAAAGTAACTTGATATCATTCGCTGTGGAGTTCGTGGAAAAGAAAACAAACATTAACTTTTTATATGCGAACCATCGACTAAAATGTTTGTCCTCATTTTTACACTTTTAACACTAGTACTGCGATGACAACAAGAGGGTACAACGACAATATCGTAACTATCACTTAAGCACAAGGATACCACCCTTAATTCAACATGAAACCACCATCACCATCAACACTATCGTCACCACCACCATCACCTTCACCACTACCTGCATCACAACCATCACCACTGTTATCATCGTAATTATCACTATGATCATCATCACCACCACCTTCATCACTATCACTATCACTATCATCATTACTACCACTATCATCACCACCATCAACATTATCATCATCATCATCGTAATCACCATCACCTTCATCACTATCATCATTACTACCACTATCATCGTCACCATCAACATTATCATCACCATCATCATCGTAACCATCACCGTCGCTATCATGATCATCAACACCACCACTATCATCACCAACATCAACATCATAATCATCACCATTATCATCATCGAAATCGCCACCATCATCATCATCATCACCACCACCACCACCACTATTATCATTTATCATCATCATCGAGGTATAAGAAATAACACGTAAATCGCAAATAGAACAACACGTTAACTGACTCACCTCCTTTGGCGGTTTCGTGCTTTGTAACAAGAATGTCAATTTGTTCATAGTCCGGACCAGTAAGTGCGATAGACATGAAACATGTTTAACTTGCTATCATTGTTAATATACGTCCCTCCGAATAAATGCCGCATTCGAGTACGAAAAAACTAGAAAGCGCTGCGGTGTTTTTAAAATCGAATAAACACGCCCGGGATTGAGTTCCGAAAGCAAGATGGTCCGACAAGCAATCACGTAACGACTGCTGTTACTGGTGAAGCAACTAATCCAGAGCAATGAGTAGACGAGAGATTAGAGTTGCTGATTTTGGAATTCTCGTGATTCTGTCGTAGTATATTGAAACATTCAGTAGGTGAAGACAACATTACATTTGCAGAAGTCCTAAGCATTGCAACTTTAAAGTAACCTAGCTTAACCACATATATATAAGTAAGCAATAAATTGAATTGAGCAAACTCGAGACCAATTAATTGTGAGTTGATTTGGTTTCGTATTTTTTTTAGTGGTCTTCCCTCGTTTTTCATGTAGCTAGCGATGTTTCTACCCATCAAATCTAACGTATGGCCCACCCACCCGAGCCATTAAAACTCGTAGCACTGAATTTTCTTTGAAGCGGCACAAAACTTCCGGTACGTCATGTCGACAGGCGCGAAGAGCAAGAAGTAACTCTCGCCGAGTGCAAGGAGTGTTTATCTTTGGTATTTGGATTAATCTTGTCAAACTGTCATTCAACTGCCCATCCACCAATAGCCTTGCGTTACACCGACCAGTGTGATGTGCTGTGATTTGGCAGCCCTCCAAACAACTTGCATTTTCCAGAACATCTTGCCTGCGTCTGCCGTCTGGGCAGAGAATCAGTTTTGCTTTTAACTCAAATATATTTATTCGTCAGTGAAATAACTGACACATGCTATGAAAGCTCATGGTTGAGAACTGATTTGTGTTTTAAAAAGGTTTTGGGGTTGGTTGGTTGAGAGTATTAATATAATAAGATTTTTTTGTTTTGAAAAAAGAACTGTTGTCAAGAGCTCTTCAAATTAGCTTTGTCACCTTTGGCTTTGCGAAAGAGGTATGGGGCAATTCAACAAAACAAATGCGCCCACAGTGATAGTATGAATATTCGGGAATGATCGGGAAGTCTCATGACATCTCACTATATACTGTACAAGTGTTCGTCGAAATTCCCTCTATCTTTCATGAGAGAAAAAGTGTCTTTGGAAAGGCTAAAAAGTATAGATATTACTAGACTCTTTATTTGTTTATAAATGGCTAACAAGTTCCGCTCGTCATGTATTGGCACAAATCACAACTGGCGATAGAATCGACCTTTCACATGGCCTATCAATTGTTCGGCACTTCTAAAGGCGCTTGCCGCCTTTAAAGTGCTTTTCAGGTTTGAGAGTGCGAGACGTCTTTAGCAAAACAAAGCAACATCTGATGACGACAAGAATAAATTCCCCGATTTGACTGACTTGTAGTATTCATAATAAAACACACACAACTACCTGGTGCGTCTTATAAGCTATACATAGTGCTTCGTGAGAAAAATTGGTCCTAGTCTTGATTGATCTTTTCCAATTCTACTTTGACGCGCGCGCGATAAAGTTGCGCAATGAATCTTTAAAAAAGTATTTACTAGTTCACTGGGAGTCATTGGCTAAGCCTCTACAACAGCGCATGTTATTTGAAAACTGTCAA
Source organism: Parazoanthus darwini (assembly GCA_025403605.1). Classification (NCBI taxonomy): domain Eukaryota; kingdom Metazoa; phylum Cnidaria; class Anthozoa; order Zoantharia; family Parazoanthidae; genus Parazoanthus; species Parazoanthus darwini. The sequence continues at coordinate 9,195 of JAOBYF010688842.1, forward strand.
AAATATTCGAAAGAGAAACGAAAAAACTGAGCACAAGGCTAGTGAGCCGAGGGAGGTCTGCAAGTTTTGTGCACAGCACGAGTTCCTTTTCTTTCTTGACTCGCGCGTTGACCTGCGCCGCGTCTGTTGAGGATTTTCAACGCCCCTTTTTGCCCGACAGGAAGGTAACGCAGTGTTGTCCCACATTAATTTACTGCGTCGCTCTCTGGTAACCGAAACTCATGCTCGCTTTTAGGGATCAAAAGTTGGTTGGCCGGTTTTGCCCCGACTACACTGCTCGCTCATTTTGGGAATGCGAAACTTGAGCGCAGTATGTTCGTGATCTGAAGGGAAACATACATCATCACTTCTCAATTTATTCTGTTTGACTCTCTCAATTCTGTCCGAGTGTCACCAATTCACGGTAATTAAACTAATTACGCTTCTGTTCTTATCAGAGTGGCCAAAATCGACCAAACTTGCTCTTGATTGGCTCGCCATAATTGTCTCAAGAACATCAAAGCGCCGTTTGCCGACACTGGCCCACAACTCCCTGCGGGCAGATGCGGTCTCTCGTGAACTGACTGATGATCGAAATTTCTGACTAGATCGCTGCCCTTGGAGTTCTCCTATTACAGTTTAGCATTTTTCATCATCCTAAGAAAACTCGACAAAGCTGAATATCTCCAAAAAGGTATTACACTATTAGCTGTGTCTTTGCAAAAGACTGGGATTCAACTAATACATTTCATTGAGGAGAAATTGACAAGCTCTGAAACCGTTTGGGTTTGCAGGCTCGAAGTGCGAATTGGAGCTGGGTTGACGGGCAATGTGAGACGATTCATCTCGTAGCGCGAGTTTTGATTGCAAGCCGTGAATGGTGAATTAACGTAAGTTGAGCGCTTTATTCGCATCGTTACTCTATAAAAGGATCGACGCTGCTATTTGTTTTGTTGGTGTGTGGCTCGATCGCTGGCTTGTATGACACGTGCAAAATGTCCCTTCGTTGACACCCGACTTTTCTGCTCTATGACGAGTTTCTGAATGTAAAGGAACAGGCTGTAGCTCTTCGCGGGCTTTTGCAAATAATTTTAAGGTCACGATAAACTAAGAAATTCTAACGGTTTGCTTCTTGGGTAGCAAATTGCACAGCCTCTTAGACATACGATATGATGCCAATCCTTCACATCAATTTTGTTGCGAACTTCACACATTGACGTCGCTGTCTTCGGTTCTGAAAGTCACGGGGCTGCGAAGTTCGCAGCTCAATTTATAGTGCGGGGAAGACCTAATGGTTTTGTTTGTTTAATAGCCTACAGGAAGTCGGCGATTTGTGAAGCTTGAAATTTTTCCCATCGCTTTCGGTTGCTGCTATTTGCACGGGTTGCTATCCAGAAAGTTAGACATAAATTGATAAATGAAAAGTTGACGTGACAGAATTAATTGCCTCGTTTTTGTTTGAAGTAACTGCGACAAAGGGACTGTTTCTTTGCATATAATTGTGACTGTAGTTGTTCGATACTGTTTTGACAGGAAATAAACAGTAAAAACTACAAGGAACTCGGATAGACCATTTATTTCAATCCTGTTGCTGATTTTTGGATTGAGTTTATCTTCCTCAATTTGATAATAAAGACGTTTTTCTTCAAATTTTCTCCAGTTCGGCGAAGCATCGCTTTTTTTACTTTGTAAATTCAGTCTTGTACGTACATAATCTTAAATTTAATAATGAAAAGGAAACTCTTATTCTCCATCTATTATTGTGTCAAAGAACAAAAGCACCTTGCCATTTGTTTTAACATATTCAAGTTGTTTAATGAATCAATTTTTGCGGGGATGTGAATTATAAATCAATAAGATCATACTTTTAGTTGAAAAATCAACAGAAGCCTATTATTCTAGAAGATTTAGTGAAGTTTCGCTTCTTTAACTAAAAGCCGCAAATTCTGAGGTGAATAAAGCATCGATCCAGGTGAAGAACCGTTGGTCTGTTTAAGATTTGTTTTTACACAGCAGCGACCAACATCAAGTAGATAAGAGTGATGCGGTTTGCACTATTAACAAAGTTATACTCCGGCCTAACAGTTGTAACAGAGTCAAAACAATAACAGCTATTGTCGTCGTGGGTTACAAATTGAATAAAATGCACATTTTGCGCCGTATAATGGATGTAAAGATTGTTTTGCTATTCCTATTCCGTTTTCAGACGTCCAGGAAGTTCATGCAGGAAACGCAACTGTTTACTGTGCTTTTCAGTATAAAGCGTTCCTTCAATAAACAGTGGAACATTTAACGTCGATGTTTTCTACACTTTTTAATGCTTTTCGTTTGTTTCTTTTAATACTGTTACTGGGAAAGCTTGTAGACTCTGGATCATTGGTAATCCTGTTCACAAGTTATTTTTAATCTTCTTAATCCCCTACCATTCTTCAAATATTTTGTAAGAGTCTTCTCACCATCCAAGAACAATCTAAAACAAAAAAATATGACAAATTAATATATGAACATCATTTGTACCACTTATTTCGAATGCATGGCTGATAAAAATACAACTGTTTAAACCACAGTGTCAGGACTAAGAGTCTTTCATGCATTAGTTATACAGATTTTAAATAATTTATTGCTGTACCATTTTCCCATCCATTAAGGACACTCGACACATTAATAGCAAGAGTCGGGATGTGTGTTTGTTGTTGAAATAGATTGGAAAATGTGAAAGCTCTTTAGTTTTACAAAGTAGGGTAAACTTAATGGTAGTTAAAAAGGTTGCTTAGAAACTATAAGTGCAAGAAATTTTTGATAAATTGAACTTGGCCGAGTCCTTGTACACACATACATGTAGTATACACAGAAATTGTTTTTCTTTTATAAATAGACAAACCGTCAAACATTGACACTCCACTAAAAGGAGCTGTTTATCTATATTTATGTTAATTTGACAACAGAATTTAAGCACGATGCTGAAACTTTCTCTACTTTTCCAGGCCATGGAAGCTTAAGCTTTCCAGCCATTTATAAAAGGACTATAGAACTGAATAAATTTCACAGAACACCTGACCATGAATCTATTGTCTACCTCTATCCACCAACAACAGTTATCACTACCATTGAACATGCTTTTGAAGATATTCCACATCTGACTTTTCTCTTTATCATGTTTCTTTTACTAGTTATAAGCAGAGTAATTACCTTTTTGAGGATAATCTTGGTCTGCTGCTTAGACTTTGTAAAATTTACAGCATTAAGTGGTCATCTTAAGCAGGTGACCTTCTGAATTTAATTTATGCAAAACAACTGGGAGAGTTTTCAACAAGACTACTAAAGATGTTCATGGAGGCTTACAAGATGAACAGCTGGTGCCAACCTTTCATGTTCTTTGTAAGCTTTATGCCCATTTTACTTAAAAGTTCTAAGCTTTTATGGATTAAGATGGGAATGTTTTATTCCAATCATGGGAAAACAAATTTGTTGTTTGTCTAGCAGCTTTAGATCTCACATGGGATGGAAATTGTTCATGTTTTAAAGTTAGACAAATTGAATCTGTTAATTTCATTATTCATATTGTCCCATTACTGTTTTAGTGAGGATATTTTGGTATATATGGAAGATTGTACATAGCCACAAATCTTTAAGCTTCCTTTCTTTTGTAAAGTAAATATAAAAAGTGTTTTGCCAAAAGTAAGTGGAAAGAGCATTCACCTCACTAATTAAAGTAACATTTTGGACCATGCTGGGTTTCCATTGAAACATTCTGGGTTTTCAACATGTTTTGTGAAAGAGCGACTTCCTGTGACCTTTTCCAAGTTTTTTTTTACCACCCATTGTTAAGAGCAACCAAAAATTTTTAAAAATTGTTGTATACTCAGACACTGCAGCAAACGAAGTAGAGCTGGTAAAGATAGCATACTTCATCATACATATACTTGACTAAAACATACTTACATATATATAAATAAAACAGAACAACTAAACGTGCGATTGGTCCTCTGTTTCCACTGACAGTAACTTGTAATGATCAGAATGATTTGCTGTTCCCTGGTTTCTTTGTAAAATTATTTCCCTAAAATTTGACATTGTAATTGGATATTTCATGTCGTTGTCTTGTTCTGGCCCTAGGAAGTTCTATTGATGTGGTTTTATTTATGGAGAGGTTACCAACAAAGTAGAAGGAATTTTTACCATGATAGTTGAAAGTTCACTTTGATAACATCAACAGCCTCATGGTCCAGTTGAGTTCTGGATCTCAGTGAAAAGTCACTGTTATTGAAACCAGATGTGTTTTAATTCAGCTGAAAACTGCCCTCAAGGCTCTTTGCCCAAAGCTGTTAGTTTTTGTGTTACCGTAATGATAATTGTTAAAGGAGAAAGTAAAAAAAATCCAGTACTTTTAGTTTTATTAAGGCTGATACAACATATATACAGTAAAAGTTCTGGCAATGGTGTAGTTTATGGTTTTGACAATAAAAAATATAAAGTTTTGTAACGTTTCAGAATACATGTATTATAAGAGACATCTCACTATATGAGCTGGACGCATGTAAAATGTAAAACACTGTTTTAAATTTGTTGTGCTTTTTGGAATTTTTATATACTGTTCTTGGTAACAACATTTGCAACAATATAGTACTTAAGATTGTTAAAAGTTTCTCTGAATTATTGATTAATACAGAGAGTGGATAGTTTATATTTCAAATCCATTTTGACTGTTCTGGTCTTGTCCCATTTGTAAACCCTTTCTTAAAGTTGTTTTGTTATCTTGAAGATAGCAAGCAGTATCCATGTGGTAAATTCATTATCTTCACCCATGTTTGATAAACATGTGCTACTCAGAAAATCGAAAATAATTATTTTCTTAAGTAAAAAAAGTTGCCCCACTGAAATATTTTATAGTGAAGACTGTTAGTGTTGTTTTGGAAACTTAGAAAGATGATTTACCCCCATTAAGCTTGGCCATTGCTTATTGTATACTTTCCACAGGGAATGGCAACTGATCAAGAAAACTCTGAAGTACTTGAGGCTGTCCCAGTATGTATACAACCAGATACTACATGTACATGTTAGAACAGTTATACACAAAGACTGCTTGATTAAATAATGAAGTTGTAAGTTGAATTCTAAATTAATTTTGTTGGCTGAACTCAACTCACCTTGTATTTATAAACATCTTCAGGCTGATTTTAAATTTTATCTTCTAGGCAAAGAGATCACGACAAGAAAATGGCATTGATGACAGGGATAGGTTTGTAAATTCAAACACCTTTGATTCTGGTTTTGTAAACTTCCTCTGAGAATTTCATGATTTTTGTAAATTTCTTAGACAAATGAAAACTTTAGATTTAAAATGTATATTTTAGCTCCATCTGTTTAAATTATCACTTTTACTTCAACAGAATTATGTATACAGTAATTTTACATTAGTAGTTTTAAAATGTACTGTTTTTGGAATAAATTCATTTGACATATTTTTATCTGTATATAATTTTAATATTCTCAATAGGATGTGTTAGCTGTAAAGTAAACAGAAAACTCATTATTATGTAAAACTCAGATCTGGCAATTTTCTTTTATAACCTCAACCATTTTCAGTTTAACAGCCAAACTTAATGTGGACACAGTGTGAAGACAAGTGGGAATTGAGTTGATGCTTGTAGAATTGTAATAGAATAACAGTAGATTGAGTTAAATCGAAAAGCTAAATGTTTCAAGTCAAGTGAGAGAAGAAAATGACAACTTTTTTTGAGGGAAAACGCTTGACACATCATTGGGTTACACACTACAGGTAAAAAAATGAATTTTGCAATTCTTTTGAAAGGATTGGCAGTTGAATTTACATATCAAGTCTCCTATTTCTTTAATGGTTATTTCATGTTGATTGAACTATGTCCAAACTTTTGTAAGATTGTGATAATAAATATGAGGAGTGAAAAGGTAGACTGTTAAATATAATCTTTTACTTTTAGTGTAAAAAGTTCTCTAAACTTTTCAAATTATATATATCTATATGGCATACATGTAAATAGAGTAACAACCAGACATTGACTTGAAAATATAACCTTGGCTTTCGAGTGTCAAGAGAGTATTACCTAACTTGACTGTAAATTAAATGCTTTTCCTTTCATCTATAGTTTATTATAAACATTTTAATCTTTCATTAAAATAAAGCACAAGGTTAAGAAATAGACTGAAACAAAAGGGGAAATGCAACAATCTTTGTTGCAAAATTAATAGGAAGTGTTTGGCATTCTTTCCTGTCTTCAGTTGCATTTGGTGAGCCTAACCTCTTAAATAATTTAAATCATAATATATTTAGAGATATAAAGCTTGACCCAAGTTGAGAATATAACTACAACAAGTTGGACTGAAAATTTAACTCTTTTAGCAAGAAACAGAATAACAGTAAAGGCTTTAGTTTGAAAGCAACGTTCATTTGGTAAAAAGTTGAATTACATGTAATATCTGTGCAGAGTTAACACAAAATTACTAAGAAATATGGCAACAACACATGCATGAAATGTTTTGAAACAACAACTGAATACTAGGATAAGTGTCAAAATTGGTCTGTTTTTTTTGTTTTAAACATGCTGTAACTTCTTGATTCTTAACTTAAAGAGATTTTAGTAGTTTCAGGATTTATAGGTAGTGCTCTTGCATTATTGCTTGAAGGAAGGCTTACAAATCAAAAGGGAAAATGTCAAACTTTGAATATGTTCATACAGACTGCAGTTGGCAATACATAGTTTCGTGTGTGTGCATGGTCATTAATTAATTGCATAATATACTTACAACTGGCATGGACAGTACTAGGAAAACCAATCTGAGTCAGAATAATTATTGTTAATGTTCAGCACAGCTATCTAGACAAGAAAAAACTCATTGTATTGTAGGGAGGCCTAGAATGTATAAAAAATGGTAAATTGTGTAAAAAGTTATCCAGTTAATTGATCAGATTCACCTTGATGCTTCCAGTGCTAACTAAAGATAAAAACTTCATTTGACATTGTTTTGGAATGCTCACATAAACATGTGTCAGCTGTTTCACCAGTTTTTACATTACAAATGTGTTCATATATGTTGATAAGGTGTGAATTAGTTAAATAAATGCAATCATGCTTAAATGAGTTCAGTTGTATGTGAAATAAATAGACAATTTCTGACGAGTCTAAAAAACTTAATATAAACTATTTTTTAAAACTCTCCGGCATGACATAAACCCAGAAGCTAAGGCTACTGCAATATGATAATCACGGTTCCTGTTTGCACCCGCAATGTGTCTATTTTGTGCACAAAAATTGAACAGAATCTTAAAAGGATGCACAGTTTTCAATCTTCTTCGCCTAATTATAGAGATTGAGGGTCCCAAGGACCCATGATTTTCAGAAGTAGTGAGAACATGATAATGGCTTGGAGGTGTGAAAATATATAAGCTTTGGTTTAAGACTCACAATTTGTAATTTAATTGTGATTATTAAAGGTGAGTAACTATTGCTAATATGTTTTGAGAAATTTGCTTTTTGTGGGTATTTTTGGGGTTGAAAGGTATTGGTTACTTTTCCATATTGAATTAAAGCAAAATAATAGATGGATGACGCTTCTGCAATATTTGAAATATTTTATATATTATTTTAGGTGGGATAATATACTTTCAAGGGAAGTGATTCATGTTCAGAGGGTATTTTGCATTTTTTTAACTACTAGTTTTATCATTATTTTTTAAATTTAAATTTTTTTTATTTTAAATTTGTTTAGAACCTTCTAACAGCTCAAAAATGTATCTCATGATTTTGTTTAACTTCAATTTATTTGCTGAGCATGCCAAATTACATGTTTGACATCCCTTTGTTTGTATGTCTGGACAATTAAGTATTTTCCAAAATACAAGTTTTACCTTCAATTGGATTTGTTTTGTACTAAAAAATGTTTTAGCTTAAGATTTCGATTGGGAGAGGGAATATCTTTTGTAGTATATTGGAAATATAGAAACATTGGAAATATGTAATGAAACAATAATAACAACAATAATATGACAGTAGTTGTAGTTATAATATTATTTAGTATTATTTTATAGTATTAGTACTGAATAATAATAATAATAATGGTGAAAGTAAAAGCTATTAATAAAGATAAAAATAATAATTATATTTTAACTCTAGATTAAAGGGCAGGGGATTCAGTTACAAGCATTAACAAATTTTTCCCTCTTGTCAAAATTATGTCTTAGGTTTTAAAAAAATGTATTTCATGATCAAAAGATTGGATAAAAACTATCGAACTGATGTTTCCTAGTTGCTGGATTGTTTATTTTATTTAATTTACTACCATCCTTTTTTTCAGAATATAGTCCATCTTACAGCAGTTAATTGAATGTTCTTACCTTTCTGCTTTTGCCAGCGTTGGTTCAAGTCATGGGAGTACACCAGAGCGCCAGGGTTCCAATGGTATTGGTGAGACCAAGAATTTGGCTGGGATCGCAAGTGTGATTTCAACATCAGACTCTGAAAAGAGTGACTCCTGGGACACAGTGAATGCTGTGGGTGGTGAAATGCCTGGCGGGGATTTGGGGATCACTCCTCCAACGACTGTCTCCCCAGTATCATCTTCAAATTTAACGAACCTCACATATGGTTCTGAAAGTGGAACATCTGTCACTAATTTAGACATTTATGGAAACCCTGGAAATATCACAACTGACAGCTCTTCTGCACAATTTCGTACACAGTTTGGTGCAAACCCTCCTGGTTATTATAGTCCTCGCTCATATCCTCACATTGTCCCTGCCCCACCCCAGACAAATTTGACTCAATTTCAGCAGCCAGGAAGTGTAATACAAAGTCCAGCTGGAAACACAGTCTCTGATTGGTACACAAGCACAGCTACAGCACAACCAGGGGCTGGTACTTTCCAAATGGTACAGGCAGTTCGATACCCAAATAGTAATTCACCGGCAAAGACAACCACTGAGACAGCTCAAACAGGTGCTTTGCCTGGTATGTCTACTTTGCGTCAGACATCAACTGGAACATACAATAATCCATATGGTACCTATGAGGGTGTGATTCAAACAGGACAGCCCGGTTTTTCCAACACCTTCCAACAAGCTTTTAATACTTACTGTACTACGTCTACAGCTAGCACAACAACTCAAGCTGTTTACACCGGCCAGCAATCACCACAGACTCTGTTTCCATATGTTGGTTATCCCAGGAACCCAGCACAGACAACTGGTTATACATACACTTACCTTGGGACGCCACCGCCAGCCTATAGTAGTCGAGCATATGTTTCACAAATGAATGCAACTCCGCCACCAAATGCTGTTGCAAATTACTCGCTTGCACAATTGGTACCTAGCCAAGCAACACAGGTGATTCCCAGTGACAACCCAGGTAAGCTTTTTTGCTGATTGGAGCCTGGATTGAATAAGCACAAAAGATGTTTCATGAGCAATGCAAGGGTGTGAGCATATGAGCTCTTGCTTCATCGTGAAAATGTCCTTGATGCAAGCAAAAGTAATTATAACACAAGTGCGAGAATCACAGTTTTCCCTTTTTTCTTGTACTTGTATTGTATTGTATTGGTTTTCACAACAAATATATTTAGGACATAAGCTCAAGTACAAGAAAATCAAAAATATTCGACCATTGTACTTGCATCACTTTTGTCGTTGCTTATGCTTAGATCCAATTCATTTTAATGGTGAAATTCATAAAAGTTTCTTGTGCTTGTGTCACTTGAGAAAGCCCATTAAGTTTAGGATGGTTAGAGTTATCTAAAATTCTCATTCGCCAGTGAAATATAACCTTACAGTAATAATAATAATTATAATAACGATTATATAATTTGTACAAGATAATTGGCAATAACAAATTTTGTGCAGTAGCGGGTCTCACAAAAGTGATTTTTGGGGAGGTAGTACCTAAACTGAAATTATAAAAGAAAAGAAAAAAATAACAGTGAACTTAGCTCTTTTTCCATTTGTCTGGCCCTTTTCATTGTAAAGATCAAGATATACCCATGTATTTTTCCCACCATAACTCACCAAATTCCCACATTCTCGTTGACTTGTATGATAGAACTGAGTGATACTAACAATAAATTATTACATTATGTAATTATTACATTATGTAATCTTCCCAAAAATATTTATTCTGGAGTATGGTAAATGAAACCACATGCTTAGTGTATGCAGAGAGGCAGGGTTAGTGGCCGGGGCAGGGTTATCAGCAGGGGCAGGGTTAGGGACAAGATATTTTATAAGGGCAGGACGGGGACCGGGTTATTAGCAGGGGGCAGGGACGTGGGGCAGGGACATGGGGTAGGGACATGGGGCAGGGACATGGGGCAGGGACATGGGGCAGGGACATGGGGCAGGGACATGGGGCAGGTGCATGGGGTAGGGACGTGGGGCAGGGACATTGGGCAGTGACATTGGGCAGGGACATGGGGGAGGGACATTGGGCAGGGACATGGGGGAGGTGCGTGGGGCAGGGACATGGGGGAGGGACGTGGGGCAGGGACATGGGGCAGGGACATGGGGCAGGGACATTGGGCAGGGACATGGAGGAGGGACATTGGGCAGGGACATGGGGGAGGGACATGGGGCAGGGACATGGGGCAGGGACAAGGGGCAGGGACCTGGGACAGGGCTAGAGACAGGGCAGAGTAGGGCAAGGGCCTGGCAAAGGACAGGGAGCAAGGCTAGATGCCAGGGAAAGGGGTAGAGATGAGGTAGGGCCAGGGCAGGGGTAAAGTCAGGTGACAAGGCTAGCATGCTGGCTAGCGCAGGCTAGGGATTTGTTGAGAAGTTGCATTAAATTCTCAAACACTTTATGACTTCGAACAAATTTCAGACAAGAATTTTGGACACTACAGACAGAACATATGAAATGATTAACATTTAACATGTAACACCACCTTTAAATACTATGATTTAAACATACTTGTGATGTTTAAGTGGTCCAAAGGAAATGAGCAGTGGAGTCTTCACTGCTGGAAGAAAAAAAGGTGGATGTCAGAAGGTGTCTGTCTGGATTTAAGATGCCTAAAAATCTTGACTTGGAAAACATTTGATATTGTCATTTCTGATACTAGGTAAACTTTTTACCCTGTGTTAATTAAGTTTGTTTAAAACTGATTTTTTGTAGTTAATATAATCAAATACTGATTTCCTGTTTAATTCTCAGGAAATGCTCGTTACTCTCCAACAATGCCAACAAGTCCTGGATCCCCCAACTCTCCTTCTCAAACAGCTGCTGAAGTTGTCATGAATAATGTGTCTTTGACAAATGCAAATGCTGCGATATCTGGACAGGAAAATCAAGTTCCCGGCTTAAGTGATGTCAGTGGTACTACCCCAGGATTGGTGGGGGGTGCGAATAGAGGGCGTGGCAGGGGTGGGAGAGGAGGCAGGGGGAGAGGAAGTGGAAGGGGGCGCAGGTCAACAAGTGGTCCACCACCAGAGTTGGATCACAATATTGAGGTACTCTATTTTCAATTGCTTGTTTGTAAAGAAACAGTTTTCAGGGTTTACAGAGGCTGAAAAACTGGAAGATTCCTGGAAAGCCAAAAAAAAAAATGGCTGGAAAGTCTGGAAATATAGTCTCAATTTTCTGGCTATTACTCCATAGCAGAACTAGTTCCCAAATCTTTCATTATTATTTCTGAGAAAAAATGCTAAATGCTTGAAAATTATCTAAAACACTGGAAAACTATTAAAACTTGGGTCAATAAAATGCCTAAAATCTTGGCTTTTGTGTGAAATGGCAACAGTTTGTAGTACCCTTGTCTAAAACGATTTCCTAAGTTTGAGTATGGATGAAAATGAGAAAAAAGCATGGCAAAAGTCTGGAATAAAAATAATAAAATAATAAAAATAAAATTTTGCATTCAAATATCTGTACAAACCCCTGGTTTTAAATATTGAGGCTTGGGACTGGCATGGTAAACTTGGTTCTCATTGATTGTTTTCCTCTTGTAATTTCAGCGAATTTTTATTTGGGATCTGGATGAAACAGTCATTATATTCCATTCTCTCCTGACTGGAGCTTTTGCATCAAAGTTTGGAAAGGTAACAGTTCTAATGAATTCAAAGACTATGTGTAATGGAACACATTTTCAAATACAAAAACATTTTTACATCAAGACAGGTCATTTACTTGAGTTTGAGGCAAAGAATAAAGAACATTTTTCCTGTAAAGTACTGTCTAGTCTTAAACTTGATATAATATATAGTGGGAAATATATTCTTGGTTCTTCTGTGTTCCTCCTGTGAAGAAACTGCACTCTTGCAGCTTTTGTGTGTCATTGTTTGCAAACATTTATTTTAAAGGACAAATCAGTTCGGGCACACTTGATATTTTGCAATGTTTGTTATTTTCTAACAGTTAGAAGTTGCAGTATCTATTGAATACACTTAGAATAATTCAACATTGTAGCCTTCTGTTGAACTATGCAGTTTTTTTAACCAGAGTAATGAGTGCTCTTACTAGTTTGTGACGGAACTCAATTTTAGATGGCAGTCTACCTAAAAGAAGTTTTAAATTTAAAGTTTGTCTGGAATAATGAGTTCTCTCGCTAGTTTGCAATTGAACTTTATGACGATCTCTGCCTGCTGAAAGTTTTTAAGTTGAAGATTGTTTAGAACAGTCAGTATTTTTGCTAGCTTGTGATGGGACTCAGTTTTAGATGACACTCTCGACATACCAAAAATTTTCAACTGCACAAAACTTCAGCTATTTGAATGCACTGGCAACTTGTTTCAATCGTAACATTAACTTGAGGGAGACTTGTATCTGCTGAGGAGGCTAAAAGCAGGAATATAATTATATATATTGTTAGGTAGAGAGATGTCTGAAATGTACATGTATCACGTTGCTTGTTTGTCTTTGGTTTTGTTTTTATCTAGTGCATTATTTTCATTAACAACTCGTAATTTATGTGTGGCTGTATATTTCATAGGACACTCCTGCATCAGTTTCTCTAGGCCTTCGGATGGAAGAAATGATCTTTAATTTGGCTGATACTCATCTATTCTTCAATGACCCGGAGGTAATTGGCATTTGCCTGCTGGAGAGGACTTTCAGTTTAGATTTTAGAAAATGTTGTGTATCCAGTCTTTATGTTTGTAAGTTTTGTGAGTTTTAGATTTTGTTTTAAACTACTGTCCTTTTTTGGTGTTTTTATTTTCTGGTATCAAGCAAACAATTTGCAGTTGTAGTTTTGGTCAAACCAGTTAGGGATAGTAGTAGTAATAATAATAATAATAATAATAATAATAATAATAATAACAATAACAGTAACAGTAACAATAACAATAATAATAATAATAATAACTATAATAAAAACGATAATGATATGTATAATAGTAACAATAACTTACAGTATCAACAAAACAACAATTTTTTGCAGTATTCCAATCACTTGTTTGGTTTTTGATCTCCATGTAGATGGGTAATAATGTGCAGAAGATATGAGCATAGCTTTTAATATGTTGCACTTCACGTGGTTTGAACACTGTAAGCTTAAAATGAAAGTTGATGTTCAACTCCTAGGACAATAACAGAACCTAAAGTGGCACAGAC
>JAOBYF010688843.1:0-14764 GCA_025403605.1 Parazoanthus darwini
AAAGGTGACAAAAAATAGTGAAAACATGTGGCCCTTAATAAAATTTTACAATACTTGATTAAAGTACTATCAGTGCTACACTAGGCTACTTGACTATTTACAGTAAGATATAAGAACATATCATTTGAAATATATAATTTGTGTTTAAAATCATAAAATATCAGTAATCTATCTATCTTTCTATCTGTTTCGAACCTTTTGCGTTCCTGCACGCTCTATACACACTAAGCTGTTAGGTAGATGTGTTTACCATCTGTTACACACAAAAAAACTTTTATGTTGATTTGGTTGTCCAAATATACTTTTAACTCACTGGTCCTCAGGGTTTGGAAATCCACGTTTCGTTTCGGCAAAGCTAGGTACACTAAAATACACCAGAACAACCTTTCTTAGTTTCCCTTTAGTTCAATCTTTCGACTACTCAAATGATGTCTACACTTTCATACAAAATTTACTGACAGAACCCAATTCGAACTATAAGGAAAGTAAGATTAATATGTTTGTGCCTAACACGTTAATGAATTACTTCTTGCTGCAAAACATCTTGATACATGTCAAACTAACCTGGATAAACTAAACACGGTGCAGGCGTCTCGAAAAAATTGTCAACAGCGATGTCTCCTGTATAGCTAGTTCCACGAACGGCCTCGACTTCAATCTATAAAACGGAATTTAATTAGAGAATTTAATGCAGGTTTTGTTTGTGAACAGTGGAGCCAAATTCGGAAATGAGCTATTATGTCAAAGTGGTACACGAAGGTAGATAAGGTGTATGCTTTCTTTTATCTTCTGTCATTGTTTTGCTTACGGCGCCACTTCTTGGACTGGTCATTGTCTTTTGATAAGACAGAATATAACGCCAATAAAAAAGTGCAAAGGGCGCTCAAGGTTAATGAACACAGTTTATCTTGGTAATCAGTTTCCTTTATTTGTTATTGTTGTTGCTGGTGTTGTTGGTATTATTATTATTATTATTATTATTATTACTATTATTATTATTATTATTATTTCTATTATTATTACTATCATTATTATTATTATTACCATTTCTAGAACTGTTGTATTTCCTTTTTGTTGAATATACAACTCTCAACTTAATTTGCATTTGATCAAATGTTTACATGTATTTTGCGCAATATAAATATTAAATTATTATTATTATTATTATTATTAATATTATTATTATTATTATTATTATTATTATTATTATTATTATTATTATTATTATAAGAACAGTGATGAATTATTAGTTTAATTATAACGAGATGTATTTAATTTCTAAAAAACTAGTATTTTTATCACAGTTATGTTAGGTTTAGTTTCTGTGAGAAAATTGAGAACTTAAATTTGCTTTAATTTCTGGAACATTCTTCCAACAGAATTTGAGGTATTATACTAGTACTGGCAGTGATCACCCCTAACAACTCCTGTCCAGTTGCCTTTACGTATGTTAAAAATTGGCATTTGATAAACTTTTTGGACGTCCATTTTGCCAGAAGCATTTTAGAGACCGTCGGGGAAAAAAGAAGAAAACGAATGAAATGGTAATAAAAAGCAACAACTAGTGTTTAGACAAGAAGGGCAAAAGCAGCTGTTACCAAAACAAATTTACTATCACTATCATAATATTTGACTTTTACAAATACAAATATCATATTTTGTAAAATATATGGTAGTCACAACGCGGTCAGATAAAATTTTTATGTTATCGTGAACTGTCACGAGTCGTTCTATACTGTATTTAAAAGGAAAATATATGATTGACGTTAAGGGAGGGGGGTCAGCTCTTATAACGTCAATTTGAGGTTAAGCATTAATAAATCGATTTTCCGACGACCCCTTCAAAAAAACTGTAAGTTCTCCCACAAACTACCCAGTTGCTGAACGCAAGCAAATTGAGCACGCAACGAGTTCGGAGAAAATAAAATTGACAATTAAGACATTTTGAAGTTGTATTTCTCTTGACAAATAAGAGGTTACCTCGTTTGTTTGTGCTAAAATAGCTACATATGTATTCTCTTCAGAATGGTGGCTTATAGAGTATTCCGCTTCTATTCGCCTCGATTTTAGAGAATATTTGTTAATTTTGTAATTCGCATGTTTTATATAAATTGACCAGAAACTCGTGTACATGTGGTGCGAGAACTTGTCACACTGTTCGGAAATCTAGACATCCACAGTTTGAACCGACTAATGTTTGAAGATTAGGAACTTTCTCGCTGGGTGATTATGGCAGTTGTGTCTTCATCTTCTAGAACAATAAAAACAACAGGTCTGAGTGATTGGTGGCTGGTGGGCTATCACTAGGACACAGTCAACAATCGCCAGACAGGTCCCGATGTCAGTGAGCTAGCTAACAACTTGCTCCAAGTTCCAAAGTTACTGAAGTCAAAAACTGGACCTTTTGAAAATTGGCCGTGAAGTCCATACTTTATTTTGTCCTGTAGTTGTTTTGTTGTTGATCTACGAGATTAGGGACAGTCAGGGGAATATAGATTGCTCGTCATAGGCGAGTTTGGGTTCATGAACAAAAAGAACAGGTTTTTAAATCCACTAAGACAGGTGTCAATCTTCTCTTTATGTTTATTAACCTAAAACTATGTGGGCAATAATGATTTGAAATACTTGGAAATACTAGGAAAATTTATATGTATCTAAGTAAGACCCAATTTTCTTGTAAAAGACACAAACGTAAACTGGTTTTCATATTCCTTGAAAGCCGCTACACCACACTTTAGCAGCCGACCTCTGATTCCTGGAGACATACAAAATTTACGTGCTCGTTAATAATAAACAAGAACTTCCTTTATTGGAAAGTGAAATACGAATAAAGGTTTGGATGTGGTCGAGTTCCGGTTTCTAAATTATGTCTGATTTGTTTTCAATTTTATATCTTCTCGAGTACTGGTGTTAGTGATACGATGTGACTGAGGACGTTCGGGCGAGAAGGCATGATTCGAATTGTTTTGAAAGAAGCTGTTTGATTATCACAACAAGCTATCTTCAATACATTATCGATGGGAAGGAAGAACCATGGCGCTCTGGCTGACACACACTATATATGGTGAGGAATAAATAGAATTCCAAGACCAATGAAAATCATTATGTTACTTTGTTCTTAATCTTAACTGGTTGATTTATATCCTTGTTGTTTGAAACGTAGAGGGTGAAGATTAATCTATCTTTAAATTCGTTGTGTTTCAACTTTATTCTCATTGTTATCACAACATGTCTTTAACGGTTCGTTTGGTTTGTAACTTTTCACCAGCCACTTTTCATTTCCACTTTTACAAAACCCTAAATTTTATCCGATGCGTTCTTTTAGCATATCTAACATATCTGTAACTGTATCACAAGGGGGAGGATCAGCAATAAAATGGCACAATTGACTTTGTTTTCTACTTTTCCCTAAGATAACGTTTAACTGCTCTATTTTGTTCCATCTCAATCAGATTGTCTCTGCTAGAAGATAATGTTCCATGTAGTCATACTTCTCACAATTGCCCTCTGGACAGGCCCCACACGAGGTTAGTATTTAAAACCTGTTGCATTGATCGCTTGTTGACAATGTCTGAGGGTATAGTATTCACTCATTATGTCTATCTTCTACTAAATCCCCAGAAACACAGTTGGTTGCCAAGCAAATTGTCTATTTTCTCAAAATCCTACCCGTCGTACTAGACCATCATATCTAAGTTCTCTGTTTTCTAGTCCTCTTTTATCATATGTAGCCGTATTTGAGTCAACTGTATTTGCTGTTCACTAAAACATGTATTATTATCAAAACAAAATAACCTTCAAATGTGTGCTGAGTTAAACGATTTCAACTCATAACTATTATTTTAGAATGTAGTTCATTTGTTTTAGTGTCTCTGGTTTCTAGTGTCTTTGCTTTTTCTCCTTCATTCTTTTTACTTCCTTCCATCTCTCCGGACTGATTTAGGATTGATTGATTGATTGCAATTGCTTGCTTGCTTGCTTGATTGATTGATTGATTGATTGATTGATTAATCGTACGACCGATCGCTTGTTCAAACTTTGATTAAGAGATGCCATCTTTTATTTTGCCGGATTGCTTGGTTGATTGATTGATCAATTGATCAATCAAGTTAAACAATTAATTAGGCAATCAATGTTTTCAAGGGAACGCAACCAGCTGGTCACCATCTTCAGAACGTTAATTTTTGGTTTTTATTAAAAACGTGAACAAGAGAATTATATCATTTTAATCTTCACGCGACTCCAAAATAAAGTTTCTAAATTTTCTCACTCAAGCATTTCACGTTCAGACACCACGCAAAACAAAAGAGAAACGAATGACTTATACAAACAAGAAACAAAAATTCAAGCAGCCGCCTTCGTTGACATAATGTTCGCGTCTTCGGTGGTTGAAGTCCCTTTTTAAAATTAACAGCAAGGCGAATAATCTACAGGATTATGGTAATTTTTAAGAATGCTTAAAAGTATCGGCTGATTTTCAATGCTAGTTTTTTGCACACTTATAACACGAGGTAGAAAGACAATAAAGACACTCCAAACATCCAATCACTATGAAAAAGAATACCTCTTGATGGACTAGTAGAGCAAAATAACGATAAACAGTTTGTTCACACTGTTCTAGATCTACAAAAACACTATGTTTCAGTTGAAGTGATAATCTAATCGTTGATTTCCTTTGCACCAATGAAACCCAGCGACTGAGTACAATGTGTCTGTGTACACGGGGACGAAGTTTGGTGCTGGCACAGATGCCAGGGTCTACATTACCTTATATGGAGAGAAGGAAAGTTCAGGGGAGTTGGAACTTGAGGGGCAGGGCAGCAAGAACTTTGAAAACGGGCAGTAAGTAGATATATGATTATAGGATAGTATGCTTTATCAATATCATTTCCATGCATCTCATTCCTATTCCTATTCTGATTTTATATTGCCATTATTATAATCATTACGTGTACTGTTATAAGTCCCCTTTTCCAACAACATTCTACTGTGTACAATGAAAGAGAAAAAAAAATAAATGCCCCACGACGAGGTTTGGTCTTCAGCCATTTAAACATTTTGCAGCAACCTCGTGGAACAAACTATCAGATAAAGAAGGGAATGTAGAAACAACTTGCCTTTTTTCATACAAAGATTTAAGGGCCTTATTTATTGACTTTCTATTCAAATACATGATTATTAGTAAAATCGTTTACATTCATAATTTGTTTAATCATTACTATTTTTAGTTTTGTACGTCGGTGATATTAGCATTCGGAATGCGTTAAAAAATCCAAAGTTAGGAAAAGTGTATATATATATGTATGTGTATTTGTGTTTATGTATGTATGTCTGTTTCTATTTATTTATTTTGTTATTTATTTATTTATTTGTGTATTGGTATGTATATATATATTTATGCAGTGTATGTAACTATAGTTATTATTGATGATTCTATTATTATTATTATCATTACTATTATTGTTATTATTATTATTATTATTATTATTACTATTGTTATTAGTATAACTAAACTAAAATTACTGAGATAAAAGCTTTGTTCAATAAACATTTTAATAATTATAGTTACAACCGATAACTTTCATTTTTTTCATCACGATATGCAGACAATCTTACGAAATTAATTCATGTCCTCCCCTGGCACTAAGAAGTGTTCACCCAAATCGTTATTTTGATTCTTTTATTTCTGTATTCCAGAAAAGACACTTTCAACATTGAAACAACAAAAGACCTTGGCCGCCTTAAAAAGATATCTATCAGACACGACAACAGCTGGCTTGGTTCGGCTTGGTTTCTAGAAAAGGTTTGAAATTTGTTTTTGTCTTTAACCGACCACTCCATTTCATACTTTGGACGAAAAACGGTCTTCTTGATCGCCATATCTGACTCAGTATCTTAATCAAAAACAAAGATTTTTTTATGTATGTTTAACTGAACTTCTCTGTGCATTGTTAAATTCGAAAACTGGCCCTTTATGCTAAAATTTGGTTGAAAGTTGTTTTCAGGATATTTCATTTGGTGAGCATAGTTTCGGATCGGAAAGGAAGAACTATGCTCAAGAAAGTGTAGAAACTGAGTTCCATATAAACATTGCTAAAAGATTTTAACAAAATCGGACTTAATCAAGAGACATGTTGGTGGCGGTCAGAATTTTAAGAGACAAGAACGAAGGTTTCTGCAAAAACTAGGCGAACCGTTGAACCTTGCCCGGACAAGGATTTTGCATCCACCAATCAGATTTAACGATGAACGCCCATTCAAACGGTCCCAACATCGTCCAACACTGTTGAGCCAACAGTTTGGATCAGCAATTTTGAACGATTGTTGGATGGAAAGTTTGAAACGCCCGACAGTGTGTTCAAACGGATTCAACATGTTGCATCCGTGGCCAACAACACTAGATGGTGTTAGACCAACTTGGTGGATCCTTAAAACACAAACGTTAACAAACTTGTTGGACGTACTGAATATGACGGCAAATATGACGTCATAACAAGTAACAAGTATGTTCCTTTTTGACAATGCCTAAAACGTGCATAAAATTGCCAAACTATCTTTTATAGTGTAGCAAGGCGTGGCCTACAAACTGTCATTCACTTGGCAGGCTGGCCTGGCATGAGGTTTTGAAACTAGAGAAATAAAAACAACGAGAGAAACCTACACCGCAACGACAACAGCGACTACTATGGCTGTCAACAACACACAGAAGTAAAAAGCTGTTTTGTTTCAAAACCGAAAAGCTGGATTTCAAACTGTCATCTTTCAAAATGTTCGAATGGGCAATAGAGAGCAACTAGATATTTTATTAGTCTATAGCAATGATGACTGCTGTCTCAAGTGACTCAGATTAAAGTCTAAACCGCAACTGAAAATATCATTAAGCCCTGGCCAAACGAAGACGCAAATCTATGCAAGTCAGTACAAGTTTTGACCTTCAAACTCGCGTTTTACTTGCACTTCACTTGGCCAATGTTGAAGAACTTGCACTAACGTGCATTCAAATTTGAGGTCGCTCAAAGTCGATGCAAGTCAGTGCAAGTCAATGCAAGTTGGTGTCCAAACGAAACGAAAGTTTAATCCAAGTTTAAAACTTGCACTGTCTTGCATCGACGTTTGGCCACGGCTTTACATTCAACTGGCATTTTGCAGTTGAAAAAATACTAGATTACTAAAAGATTTAAACTGAAGTGGAGATGTTTTTTAGAAAACGTTGCAGACAGAAACAACAACGTGAGTAACGCAAGATTATTCACCAAAATGAAGATCAGATGTAGCGGATCCAGGGGGTAGTTCGCATTGTTCAACGCACCCCCTGAATTAAAAAAAATAGCATGAAAACCATATACTTTGCCAAAAGAAGTGACATGTTTGTTTAATGTTAACAAAATTCATGCAGTGTTTGAAAGCCCTGAGGTCATTTTTTTTCGTGTTCCATATGCATGGCGAGTCATGACAGTAATCACAACCAAGAGTGTGAAGTAAATAGAAATAAATTTAAGACTAAATCATCTCTCATTCGCGCAATGCTGACACAATCCCTCGTTTTTTGGGATATTTTGAAAATAAATACTAAGCAAATTAAGTCTTCTTTACATTCACAAATTGCTGGAGATCTTTATTAAAATACCATGAGACAACATAGCGCTTACTCAAGCAAATTCTGATTTCTGTCTTCTGATAAGAACATTTGTTCAATCCGAATCCTACCGCCTATTCGTAACTTATAGACCCAGTCGCTCAAGCAGATTTACGCGGGTGTGCAAAACGCCTTTCAATAACGAACTGCCTCAATCAGATAATTATCCTCAATCAAAACATCTTGACTACATAAAATGTATCGCATACAATTTCAAATAATAAATTACTGATTCAGCTGTTGATAAAATTGCTTACCTTGCTTCCAACGGGGGGAGAATTCCGTTTAATCTACCTCTGATTCATCCTACTTGTCTCTTCTAGTTCTTCGTTCTTGTCTTTTCATTCCAACTTTAACTCCTCATTTGGATTCAAAACGTCCGAAAGGTCTCTCAGTGGAGTAAAGCATCGAATACGACCCGACTCCAAATGAAACATTTCACCCGAACTGGCAACAAACGTACGCGCCGAGTTTAAAGCGACGTGTTGCAACAAAAACGCGGGAATTTTCGCGCGCTTTTCGAAGTGAGCCAGCAAACAGGGTGAACTATGACAGTGTACAAATTTAAAATATGTCAAAATACTCTTTATAAGCCTTCAAAAAAGCTGGTCTTAACTTTGTTTTAAGCTTGAATAAGTTCTAAATTGCTTTGAACGTGCTTGACAATTTAGAACTTGTTAAAGATAAAAGCCAATGATTATTTTTATTAGCTTCAATTTAATACTTAGTCTGTACGGTAAGTTATGGATCCTCGGGGTTTTTCCCTTTTCTTTTTTATGGCCAAAGGAGGGGAAAAATGAAGGGTAAACTAAGTTAATAATTAACCTACGGACCTCGCACAGTAACAATTATTGTACAACTGATATACACGTTAGATGTAAAGTTATTGCAAAACATTCTTTTCGCAAAATGAGATTACGAAAAAAGTCTTTCGCAGTTTCATTTTGTGAAAAAATGTCTTCGCAATTCTATTTCACAAAAATTTTTCGTTTTGTTTCGTCTTGCAAAGTATCTGGAGCCTTGCGCAATTTGCTTAAATTGTTGGCTTGCAAGCCAACATTATCTTTATTTATTTATTTATTTATTTATTTATTTATTTATTTATTTATTTATTTATTTATTTATTTATTTATATACATTATTTATACAGAAAATTCCAGTTCAGCAATTATCTTAGCAGTTTCTTATCGAGGGGGGACTTACGTATACGAAATGGAAGGTTTTACTGTCAGGAAAAGCCCACTTTGGGGAGACCCTAGCTTGATATTGAAAATAACACGTTACTGAGATTAGCGTAATTGGGATTATCAAGAGGCGCCTATTGATAGCAGCTACATTTAATACTGAAGGCATTACTCTGTGTCATGTCTATCGGGATGTTGTATTTTCTGTACGTTTTTTGATCAGTAAGGCCAAGAGAATATACTATAATATTATAAAGGATTGTATTTTCTTGATAAGGCTTATTATTGGAGGTACCAAAGATCGGGGAGTTGTATTAACGGAAGGGGAGGTTATTTTTGGAAGTTTACGACTGATATACTTATCAGTTTGTTTTGTACTGAATGCAGGTAGAGATCCAACAAGCAGATGGCGTTACAACCTCGTTTCCATGTCACAAGTGGCTGGCAACCAATGAAGATGATGGAAAGATTTCACGTGACCTGTACCCAGACGACTCTAACACTGAAAGACAAAGCGATTCTTGTAAGCCAAAGTTTTATAATGTTAAAACACTGCAGCATGTAACACTTACAATTGGTCATACCTCATGTCCCAATACATGCATTAGCACACACCGCAACCGACCAGTCACAGACTTACAGCTCCTCGAGGAGAACTGACCTGTGAAAAGTGAAAGACCTAGATCCCAAAGACTGACTGGATCTTTAACACTGAACACTATCTACTGAGTTAGCCTTAGCTTCGTTTGCTTCGAGTGCAGATTAGTGGATGGTAGGTAGAGTGATCAGTGTTCGTACAATAGCTGTACTCCAACCTCTCAACAACTGGCAAGCCCTCCTCGGCAGGATAAGGCGACAGGTGGTGCAAGGGGATCTGGGGCATATTTTTCCTCTGAAATACCATTGTGGCAATATTAAGAAAAGTGTTGGTAATCTATAAAGCATGGAGCAAGATTAATTTTTAATGCAAAATTGAGTTTTTGAGGCAGAAATGTACAATTTAATTCAACCTCAAGATTGTGTTTCTGTTTGTGAATCACGCACGAGACTTGTATACTTGTATTCAGAAGACGGTAAACGCTTTTGCGGCCATTTTAAGAATTTGTTGTCTTTTTTCTAATTGTGCTTATAATTTATTTCGAATGAAAATGTAAAGATCCAGTTAAACAACCTAAGTGTTTAGAGGGAAGATATAATTTGAGTGCCTGGAATACATTCTTTAGTTGTATTCTATTTCAGGAGGCAAAGTACTTATAATATACCCTTATAACAGAATCGGTTAGAAACAAATAAATTCTTAACTGGAATTAAAACTCTTGGGTTGTCGTTTCAGTCTAATTGGTAAAGTTGAAACTACCAAGAAAGACACTAATTTGTATTTTCGAATGAAGCGTGCAGGACAGCAGTTGGCATTCACGACGGTGTAATAAAGGACGCCCAAATGACTGCATCTTCGTCCTTTGATGAGAAGCACTTACCTTTCCACGCGCGCCTCAATTTGACCGTAAATGGTTCAAAAGGAGGCTGGTGTTCAGCCTTTTCGGATGATTCAGAGTTTTTGGAAGTTGACCTTCAGAACACGACAGTAGTGACAGGTAATTCATTGATTCTTCCATAAACTGGCGACGCAAGCAAAAGGGAAGACAATGGCGGAGACGGAAAGAACGTTCCCTTCCACTGTTCAAGGGCGGATTTAGGGGAGGGGCCAAAGGGGCCGCGGCCCCCCTTTTTGTCAAGAATTTTACGAATTATTTGAAAGAAAATCACTGGAATTTTCTTCCGAATATTGTGTTTTCCTGCCCCCTCTTTCCAGGGTTAGGGTGCCAGCCCTCCCTTTCTTACATTTCTGAATCCGCCTGTGCTGTTAGTAAAGAAACGGACACCGTAGTGCAAACGCAAACGGAAGCTCGACGGAAGCGGAAACAGAAGAAACGAAAAGGTTGTTTTCGTCCGTCTTCGTTATTGCTTCCGTTATAAGTTTTCATGGGTTACGTGCTAGTGTGAGCTGAAACGATGGAAAACTAAAATGCAAGCGGAAGGTTACAGCCAGTCGTTAGCAAGGCTTTTGTCCTGCAAATCTGAATTCTGCTTCCGTCGTTTCGCTTACAGTTTAACGTAAAGTTCTTTCGTTTCCGTGCTTGCTTCCGCTTTTTCTTTGCCAGTGTAAGCTGTGCTCGTGTTTGCTTATTCATTTAAACTTCAGTGGAGCCTTGAACTAATTACCTTCATTTAATGATTACCCAGGTTTAGCTACCCAAGGTCAGTCATTGTTCGATAACTGGGTCACAAGTTACACTTTGGCCTTCAGTTTAAACCACACGCATTGGCTGCCATATATGGAAAACAACGTGGTCAAGGTACATACATACAATATACTTTACTATCTTCTCTCCGAAGGGGATTTTTTCAGAGCTAAGTTAACAGGAGTTACATTAATCAATATTAAGATAAGGCGGAATCGACTCTATGCTATTAAGAAAATATGACTAAAATATAATAAAACTAATCTACTGTAAAGTGAACAAGATGGCACAATTACGTACAACTGAACATCGGGCTAAAATCATAAAAGAAAGAATACAAAATTGCTGTTGCAAAATTATTGCATCACAGGATAAAGCGTATACCTTGAAAATTACTTTGTTGTTAAGAGAAATAACAATGGTGTGCTACATACCCACAGAACTTCACAGGAAATACGGACCGTAACTCGGTGGTAGCGCACTGGTTCCCAGGCATTAAGGCGCGATATGTCCGTGTTCAGCCAACGTCCTGGTCAGGATTGACCAACTGTTTACGATTGGAGATTTTCGGCTGTCACAATGACACAGGTACGCGGAAAAAGCAGGCAGTCTTAATTTTCCCCTCGTAAAGGCTTCTGATCCCTGTATCATAAACTTTTTTTTTGAGGAAGAATAGCACTGATAAAACACACACACAAATGCTTTCGGCAGAAAAAGAAGTTTACCTCCCCTTAAGTTTACTTCTAGGCCACTCTGACAAGCAACGATGGCTACTGTTTGATTTTAAAAACAACCATCTTGCATGTCAACTTCCATATCTCACAGGTTGAAACAAAATCATGATAACATTTTTGAGCTATAAGCACACTGACAGAGGTTCTATTGGAAGCACACAGGAGACAAACAGAACGAGGTATATTGTTTTGATGCCTTTCACTTACACAAATTCCTGCTTGCACTGTTAAATCGCGACAACTTTGAGCATAAATGTTCATTTCCATTAAACAGTCACTGTTTACATTCTCGCATTCTGGTGGTTTGCATAAGTAAAAACATCTTCCCAGCAAAGCTAACAGAGGAACTAGAGGAGAGGTGATCTCGGTTGAACATGAGTTTTTCTAATTCTGAGGAACGACTGTTTGCATCTCAGCCTCAGGTTATATTTATTTTGTTTTAAATTGTTAGATACGTGAACGCCACTGATTTATGATTTTATTTTAAAGCTCTGGCAAAACAGAAAATGAGTGAGAGCTTTCAGCTTGAGTTCAACCTGCGTTGCTTTTAGCCGTTAACTTGCTTACATACGCACTGACTCGCATGGACTTGCCTTGTCTTCCAAGTTAGTTCACAACACGAGCTTGTCACATGTCAACGCAAGGTCCGTGCAAGTCGGCGCGCAAGTTGAACGCAAATTAATACGAAGGTCAAGACTTGCACGTACATACATAGCGCACAGTTATTCCGTGCAATTAACTAATGCGTATTTTTGTTTCCTCTTAAAAATTCGATATCAGCCAAAGCGTGGACCTGAGCGTTGCATGTGGCTGTTGTGATACACGGTAAATTATGTAAACGTTGAAGAACGTGCATGTTCTATAAAAAGAGGCATTTATACTTAAATAGAAAAAAAACTGCTATAATCCAACCTTTCTAGTTACAGAAACTAAGATTTTCAGTTAGTTACAGATACATTTCAAATTAATGTAAAGAATAATTCGGGACTCGTTACCTTTTCATCCACAGACAAAACGCCAAACTACGAAACGACTGTTGCACCTCCTACACCAGGTACGCTACTCCAATTTATTAACATTTCGAGACTTCAAATATAATCTTGGTAAGCTCATTAATCCAATCCTGTTCGATTCACTTAGGGCAAAAAATTTTCAACGACGAAAAACAGGTTGATGTCATAGACACCGATGACGATGTAACAGTGCCGGCCTCACGTGAGTTAATATTTTACCATTGTGAGAAGCTGCTGCCAATCTCAACACGTTGATAGAGAAACATTTTCCTTTTTTACTTCGAGACTTTTTATTTGCCGGTTTGGTTTTCAATAGTGTGAGTGGGCTTCAAAAATTTACGAGACGGTACAATTAAACCCATAAGTTACATTCAAAGTTACTTTATTACTTGTTTTATGAAGCGCATTTTCAGGACTAATTTAGTTTACTTTAGTTTAGTTTAGGCAGGTTAGTAACGAATCCCTTGCTTGTCGATAGATTCATAGGCGTGAGTACTTTTGTGAATTTTACCAGCTAAGTGCTTGTAGTCATTGGCTCCCACGTTTTTTTTTTCTGAAACATGATTTTAATACAGTGCAAATAAAGATAACACCCTAGCACTGGCTATTTAAAGAAACATTAGAATGACGAAATAGCTTGTAAGGGAGTCTGAGTGTGCGACCACCTTGGTTTTTCGGATTCTTGAAGCGATCGACTAAGACGCAAATTATTAGGTTGTACAAAATGCGGGACTAACGAAACTGACTGTGGTTTTCTCGCGCTGCAACTACAACTAACTCGGCACTGTTCTCGGCCGTGAACCACAATGTAGAATTTTGCCTCTGTATGACTTACACAAAAACACTTGGCAATAAAGTGTAGTTGTCTTCCAAGAATTAAACAATGATATTTTACATTGCCGAAAGTGGTGATGTAGATAAGGGCAGGAACGCTGCTAAAATGGAAGATTATTTAATTTGCATTTGGTCCCCACTGACAGTTATGATGCCTGGTTCTAAATTGCTCAAAGTAATCTGAAACATGGGTTTGTGGTCCAAAAACTGAACGTTATTCACCTTTTGTTTATCAGTGAAGGACAAGGCGGTGGCGTACCTTCGTTTCGAGGAGATTTATCAACAGAACGTGATCGTTGACGAGACAAATCAACACAATGACGCAAAAATTGTAAACTTCGCGCGAATTTCAAAGTTCAGTGAGGAGTGCGGTTTTGGTGTTGATCTCAACGGTGGTGACATCATCTTTGATGGCGACCACTTCCGCAGAAAGCCACGTGACGCTGTCACCATAGCAATATGGGTGAGGTTGTTCTCTACTGACGGAGCCAACTCGCTGTTTGACACTATTGGAGGTTCTCGTTCAACACACAGTGACGGGCAGTACCACTTGGAAACAGATGGTGGCGCTGTAAGATGGTTCCACAGAAATGAGAAGGGAGTCATCGTGTTTAACGTCACAACGGAGGATGTGATCATCTCCCACGTGTGGACACATATTGCGGGGACCTACGACTCCAAAGTTGGCCAAGCTGACGTATACGTCAATGCCAAGTTTATCATGAGAGGTAAGACATTATCCTCAACTGAGCAACTATTCTGTATTAAGCAGCCGATTGACATAAAGGGAGTCCTGCGGCCCATGTTATAGGAACTCCAGGCCACTGATAACACCTATTTCACGTTCTACGCTTAACTACATTTTACAAATATTCTATACCGAAAACATATAACATAACAAACGTTTTGAGATAAATCATTTGATCCCGTGGGTGAATGGGGTGAAGGAATTATTTTCGTGAAATAGTTTTTAAAAAATAAAATTCTTTATAAGGCCAATTGAAAAAAAATTAGTTAGTTAGTATCCTTTCTGCTAAAAATTGATGGTCGGGCGGGCGGTTTTTATTTTTATTTTAGTTTATTTTTTATTTGATATTCACTCTTTGTCCAAGTAAAGAAA